>JAXIVJ010009647.1:0-50192 GCA_036785665.1 Chirona hameri | reverse complement strand
TCTACACGCCCCCCCCCCCGAAATATTTTTCTCCGTTTTTTTCGGCGCTCCTTGTTCTCGAGGCAAACATTTTTTTTTAAGGACACCCATATATGACCAACTGACATTTAGTGACATTGGTGACATCAATATTGACCTGACATGGATCACGTTCGGTATTTGGAAAATTCGAAAAATCATCCCCGAAAAATAATCCCCGAAAATCATCCCCGATACTTTTCCGTCGCGGGCGAGAATCGTGAAAAATGTCCGGAGCAGGGTCGCTTAGATATTATCCCTTCGTCGTAGCCAGCTGACGACTGCCGCTGCGTTCACCGAGGGCCATTTGCTGTCTTTTAACTTGAGTTTGTGCACATGTTGTGTTCTCAAAGTAATTCCTGCTTCTTTTAAGGTCGGCTAATACCAATTTCACGCCTGAGTTGAGTTAAATACGTGTTTTACAGCGCACGCAAAAAGCCGATGGAAACCCGAAAGCCGATATCCTTGCATATACCGAACGCTCTGCAGAGCGATAATGGAACATTATCCCCGACAGAGTAGATGCCGAACGCGCGAAGGGAAAATTATCGTCGATAAATTTCCAGCGGAAAATATCAAAATTAAAACATTTTCCAGATACCGAACGCACGCTTGAATTGATGCACGGATGCACATTGGCGCATTACGTCACGGGCAGCGGACAGTCGTGGTGTGCAAGATGACAATAGAAAATACAAACTCACTTCATTTGTGAAAAATACATTCGAATTTTCTTCTTATAAAAAATACAACCGGACAGGGGCCCCACCATTAGAGGGGCCCCACATTTCATAAGGGGAGGCACGTGGGCCAGTGTGTCCCCCTTGTGTGCGCGTCTGGTATGAGGCACACCGTGTCTTATTTTATATATTGATATTTGTTCTCCTTAGAGCTTCGACCCGTTACACATTTTCGCGATAACGTCGCTTTCTATAAAAAAAATTTGCGGTGGGCCCCTTCGTATGCAAATACAAAATGAAGACTTTCACTTTTCATGTCTCCATGGCCATTTCATTTGTCATGTGTGGCCATACATCCGGATTTTTTATTATTATATAAAACAAAACTACAACCGGACAGGGGCCCCACCGCGGGGGGGGGGGGGGGGCTGTCCGTAAGGGGGCCCACCGCGGGGCCCCTTACGAAATGCGGAGACTCATAGGGGCCCCACATTTCGTAAGGGGACACGGGCCCATGTGTCCCCTTTGTGTGCGCCTCTGGGCCCTTCGGATGAAAATATAAAATGTAAAACTTTTACTTTCATTTGTAAAAAAATCCTGATTTTATTTAAAAAAAATACAACCAAAAAGGGGCCCCACTGGGCAGCCCCAGAGGAACCCCATGGAGAAGCCTCAGAGGGGCCCTACGGGGCCGCCTCAGAGGGGCCCCACGGGACAGCCTCAGAGGGGCCCCACGGGACAGCCTCAGAGGGCCCTCACGGGGCCGCCTCAGAGGGGCCCCACGGGGCCGCCTCAGAGGGAGGGGTCCCACGGAGCCGCCTCAGAGGGGCCACACGAGGCCGCCTCAGAGGGGCCCCGCATTTCGTAAGGGGGGGGGGGGGGCAAGGGCCCGTGTGCCCCCCCCTGTGTGCGCCTCTGTAAGAGGTACACTTCGTCTTAATTTATATATTGATTTTTTTTCTCCTTAGAGCTTCGACCCGTTACACATTTTCGCGATAACTTCGTTTTCTATATTTTCGCGGTGGGCCCCTTCGGATGAAAACAAATCACTTTTGATTTGTAAAAAATACAACCGGACAGGGGCCCCACCCTCATAGGGTGGGTCGGTGGCATCATAGCATTTCGTAAGGGGGCACGCCGCACGGGTACGCGTGCCAAACAGGACTTCAAAATGGCTATATCGGATTTTCGCAATTTCCAGTTTTTGACACCCAATTTTTGTTTACAAAAATGTATTTTTTTCCAGGAAATTTCCACAAAATGTGCCAAACAAAAATTACAGCCAAACAGAGGCCCACGAGGCCGCCTCAGAGGGGCCCCGCATTTCGTAAGGGGGCACCGGCTCGTGTGCCCCCCCTTGTGTGCGCGCCTGCCTTACGAGTATAGCCTTACGAGTATGTAATAAGTTGAAACTGAAATTTTGACGTCTTGCGAAAGATACAAATTGTAATATGTCAGTCAAGTCACTTGTTCACTGAGAAACAAAACTGCGTTTCTATGACTCACCTCAACCGCTTATCAAAACAAATGACCGACCCACATTCCATTCCATCCTAACGAGCGCCCGTTTCGGGCAGGCGACCCCAAAACCGTCCCTATTTTCCCCGAACCCAATGAATCCCCTCTTCCTAGCTCGAGTCACTTTTCCTCGAAGTGGCTGCACAAGCGACCACTTGACAGAGCGGAGATTTCCGGCGTCACCAGATCACGGCCACACCGCCGGAAGCCGTCCTCCCGCGCCATTTACATTCTTTGTCCACGTAAAAAGGCGGCATTCGCGGCGCTCGGGCGGCGTTCGTGGCGCGATGTTATCGCCGACGTCGCCGCGCTGTCTGAGCCGTGCATTCCAGCGCTCGGCGTCCGCCATTCATTGGAGGTGTGTTTACAGGGGAGGCGCTCTGACCGGCACCCTCCGAGGTCCGCCGGAAACGGTCACCTGAGACCCGGGCCGAGGGGAGAGACAGGGCGGCGTCACTGCTGAGGGAGAGACAGGGCGGCGTCACTGCTGAGGGAGAAACAGAGTCGCGTCACTGCTGAGGGAGAAACAGGGCGGCGTCACTGCTGAGGGGTGGTGTCACTGCTGAGGGAGAGACAGGGTGGTGTCACTGCTGAGGGAGAGACAGGGTGGTGTCACTGCTGAAGAAGAGACAGGGTGGTGTCACTGCTGAGGGAAAGACAGGGGGGTGTCACTGCTGAGGGAGAGACAGGGTGGTGTCACTGCTGAGGGGAGAGATAGAGTGGTGTCACTGCTGAGGGAGAGAGTGGGCGGCGTCACTGCTGAGGAAGATACTGGGTGGTGTCACCGCTGAGGGATGGTGTCACTGCTGAGGGAGACACAGGGCAGCGTCACTGCTGAGGGAGAGACTGAGTGGTGTCACTGCTGAGGGTGGTGTCACTGCTGAGGGAGAGACAGGGTGGTGTCACTGCTGAGGGAGACACAGGGTGGTGTCACTGCTGAGGGAGAGATAGAGTGGTGTCACTGCTGAGGGGTGGTGTCACTGCTGAGGGAGAAACAGGGTGGTGTCACAGCTGAGGGAGACACAGGTCGGCGGCACTGCTGGAGGTGGTGTCACTGCTGAGGGGGAGACGGGGTGGTGTCATTGCTGAGTTAGATACAGGGTGGTGTCACTGCTGAGGGAGTGACATGGTGGTGTTACTGCTGAGGGAGAGACCGGGTGGTGTCACTGCTGAGGGAGAGACAGGGTGGTGTCACAGCTGAGGGAGAGATGAGATGGTGTCACTGCTGAGGAGTGGTGTAACGGTTGAGGGAGAGACAGGGTGGTGCCACTGCTGAGGGAGAGACAGGGTGGTGTCACTGCTGAGGGAGAGACAGGGTGGTGTCACTGCTGAGGGAGATACAGGGTGGTGTCACTGCTGAGGGAGAGATGTGGTGGTGTCACAGCTGAGGGGAGACAGGATGGAGTCACTGCTGAGACATGGTGGTGGCACTGCTGAGACAGGGTGGTATCACTGCTGAGGAGTGGTGTAACTGCTGAGGGGTGGTGTCACAGCTGAGGGAGAGACAGGATGGTGTCACTGCTGAGGGATATACAGGGTGGTGTCACTGCTAAGGGAGATACAGGGTGGTGTCACTGCTGAGGGAGAGACAGGGTGGTGTCACTGCTGAGACAGTGTGGTGTCACTGCTGAGGGAGAGACGGAGTGGTGTCACTGCTGAGGGAAATACAGGGCGGTGTCACTGCTGAGACAGTGTGGTGTCACTGCTGAGGAGTGGTGTCACTGCTGAGGGAGAGACAGTGTGGTGTCATTGCTGAGGGAGAGACAGGGTGGTGTCACTGCTGAGGGAGAGACAGTGTGGTCTCACTGCTGAGGGGTGGTTGTCACTGCTGAGGGAGAGACCGGGTGGTGTCACTGCTGAGACAGGATCGTGTCACTGCTTAGACAGTGTGGTGTCACTGCTGAGGGAGAGACTTGGTGATGTCAGTGCTGAAGGAGAGACATGGTGGCGGCACTACTGACACAGGGTGGTGTCACTGCTGAGGAAAAGACAGGGTGGTGTCACTGCTCAGGGAGAGACAGGGAGATGTCACTGCTGATACAGGTTGGTGTTACTGCTGAGACAGGTTGGTGTCACTGCTGATACAGGTTGGTGTCACTGCTGAGACAGGGTGGTGTCACTTCTGTGGGAGAGACATGGTGGCGTCACTGCTAGGACAGAGTGGTGTCACTGCTGAGGGGTGGTGTCACAGCTGAGGGAGAGACAGGGTAGTGTCACTGCTGAGGGGTGGTATCACTGCTGAGGGAGAAACTGGGTGGTGTCACTGCTGAGGGGTGGTGTCACTGCCGAGGGAGAGACTGGGTGGTGTCACTGCTGAGGGAGAGACGGGATGGTGTCACTGCTGAGGGTGGTGTTACTGCTGAGGGAGAGACGGGAAGTGTCACTGTTGAAGGGTGGTGTCACTGCTGAGGGAGAGACAGGGTGGTGTACCTGCTGATGGGTGGTGTCACTTCTGAGGGAGAGACAGTGTGGTGTCACTGCCGAGGGAGAGACAGGATGATGCCACTGCTGAGGGAGAGGCAGTGTGGTGTCACTGCTGAGGGAGAGACAGGATGGTGTCACTGCTGAGGGTGGTGTCACTGCTGAGGGAGAGACAGGGTGGTGTCACTGCTGAGGGAGAGACAGTGTGGTGTCACTGCTGAGGGAGAGACAGGGTGGTGTCACTGCTGAGGGAGAGACAGTGTGGTGTCACTGCTGAGGGAGAGACAGGGTGGTGTCACTGCTGAGGGGTGGTGTCACTGCTGAGGGAGAGACAGGGTGGCGTCACTGCTGAGGGGGAGACAGGGTGGTGTCACTGCTGAGGGGGAGACAGGGTGGTGTCACTGCTGAGGGGTGGTATCACTGCTGAGGGAGAAACTGGGTGGTGTCACTGCTGAGGGGTGGTGTCACTGCCGAGGGAGAGACTGGGTGGTGTCACTGCTGAGGGGGAGACAGGGTGGTGGCACTGTTGAGGGGTGGTATCACTGCTGAGGGAGAAACTGGGTGGTGTCACTGCTGAGGGGTGGTGTCACTGCTGAGGGAGAGACAGGGTGGTGTCACTGCTGAGGGGGAGACAGGGTGGTGTCACTGCTGAGGGGTGGTGTCACTGCTGAGGGAGAGACAGGGTGGCGTCACTGCTGAGGGGGAGACAGGGTGGTGTCACTGCTGAGGGGGAGACAGGGTGGTGTCACTGCTGAGGGGTGGTATCACTGCTGAGGGAGAAACTGGGTGGTGTCACTGCTGAAGGGTGGTGTCACTGCTGATGGAGAGACAGTGTGGTGTCACTGCTGAGGGGGAGACAGTGTGGTGTCACTGCTTAGGGAGAGACAGTGTGGTGTCACTGCTGAGGAGTGGTGTCACTGCTGAGGGAGAGACAGGGTGGTGTCATTGCTGAGGGGAGACAGTGTGATGTCACTGCTGAGGGATAGACAGGGTGGTGTCACTGCTGAGGGAGAGGCAGGGTGGTGTCACTGCTGAGGAGTGGTGTCACTGCTGAGGGAGAGACAGTGTGGTGTCACTGCTGAGGGGGAGACAGGGTGGTGTCACTTCTGAGGGAGAGACAGTGTGGTGTCACTGCTGAGGGAGAGACAGGGTGGTGTCACTGCTGAGGGAGAGACAGGGTGGTGTCACTGTTGAGGGAGAGACAAGGTGGTGTCACTGCTGAGGGAGAGACAGGGTAGTGTCACTGCTGAGGGGTGCTGTCACTGCTGAGGGAGAGACAGGGCGGTGTCACTGCTTAGGGAGAGAAATGGTGGTATCACTGCTGAGGGGTGGTGTCACTGCTGAGGGAGATACAGGGTGGTGTCACTGCTGAGGGGGAGACAGTGTGGTGTCACTGCTGAGGGATAGACGGGGTGGTGTCACTGCTGAGGAGTGGTGTGACTGCTGAGGGAGAGACGGGGTGGTGTCACTGCTGAGGGAGAGACAGAGTGGTGTCACTGCTGAGGGGTGGTGTCACTGCTGAGGGAAAGACGGGGTGGTGTCACTGCTGAGGGGTGGTGTCACTGCTGAGGGGTGGTGTCACTGCTGAGGGAGAGACAGGGCGGTGTCACTGCTGAGGGAGAGACAAGGTGGTGTCACTGCTGATGGAGAGACAGGGTGGTGTCACTGCTGAGGGAGAGACAGTGTGGTGTCACTGCTGAGGGGTGGTGTCACTGCTGAGGGAGAGACAGGGCGGTGTCACTGCTGAGGGAGAGACAGAGTGGTGTCACTGCTGAGGGGTGGTGTCACTGCTGAGGGAGAGACAGGATGGTGTCACTGCTGAGGGGTGGTGTCACTGCTGAGGGGTGGTGTCACTGCTGATGGGTGGTGTCACTGCTGAGGGGTGGTGTCACTGCTGAGGGAGATACAGGGTGGTGTCACTGCTGAGGGAGAGACAGGGTGGTGTCACTGCGGAGGGTGGTGTCACTGCTGAGGGAGAGACAGGGTGGTGTCACTGCTGAGGGGTGGTGTCACTGCGGAGGGAGAGACAGTGTGGTGTCACTGCTGAGGGGTGGTGTCACTGCTGAGGGAGATACAGGGTGGTGTCACTGCTGAGGGAGAGACAGGGTGGTGTCACTGCTGTGGGAGAGACAGGGTGGTGTCACAGCTGAGGGAGAGATGGGAAGTGTCACTGCTGAGGGTGGTGTCACTGCTGAGGGATAGACAGGGTGGTGTTACTGCTGAGGGTGGTGTCACTGCGGAGGGAAAGACAGTGTGGTGTCACTACTGAGGGAGAGACGGGAAGTGTCACTGCTGAGGGTGGTGTCACTGCTGAGGGATAGACAGGGTGGTGTTACTGCTGAGGGTGGTGTCACTGCGGAGGGAGAGACAGTGTGGTGTCACTGCTGAGGGTGGTGTCACTGCTGAGGGAGAGACAGGAAATGTCATGCGATTCATTGCCGAACCATATGCCGATTTTATATGCGTTGTATTGTAACGTTACCAGTCAACAAGCTTGTTGGAGAGGACATGCAAGTCATGCAGACTGTGGGGCAATATTGTAACGTTAGAGAGTTCTGTTGTTGTATTTGGTACACTATGCATTCTCTTTTTCGTCAAATGACAGTTATGGCTACTTCAAAACAAGAAACTTTTACTTTGCCCATCTATCATGTTCTGCATTGTCCCAAATAACTTATTGTCTCATTGTGACTAAACTATGTGCTGCCATTGTCGCCACCTAACCAACTGCTACACACTCTTTAAAGGACTCGGGTCATCAAAGCCTTCGCTGACGGAGTACGCACCGTAGGTCACCAGCAAAACAGGCCGTATCAGAATAGCGAACCACATTCGAATAGCGAACCACATAGCGAACCACAATAGCGAACCCCATTTACGCATTATGCGTGGTCACTGTGAGCCGGCCGGTCACTGTGATGCGTGGTCACTGTGAGCCGGCTACTGTCGCGGCAGGTAGACGGGCGCTCCTCTTCTGCCGCTCCTGCGCCAGGAATGTCCCCTTAGAGCGGCGCAGCGCCTTTGTGCGTGACACACTGCGCGTCGCTGTGTCACACCGAGCGGTGTATTGTCACACGGACGCACTTCATTGGAGATTAAAGGCGAACGTTGGAAATAGTTACGCTGCTCGCAAATAACAGCGCTAATCCGGTGCCGCAGAAATGTCCTGCGGCCGCGGCCGTCGCGGCCATGGTGCGTCGATAAAGGGAAACAGCTTAGCTGTGCTCGGCCGCGCTTTGTGGGAACTGATGAATCGCCGCCGTCAAAGACGCGCTGGAACTTTGATCCGCCTGCGCGTCGGGACGAAGACGCCACGCGGTCTGGCTAATCCAGTCCTCCCACCCTCCCAACACTCCCACCCGCGCTCCCCGCCCCCGCGGGAGGGGGCACTGCGGGAGACCGTCGGACGGACGGCGGCGGGGGCGGCGGCGGAGCGGCTCGAAGGCCCGAACGGTTCCGGGGGTACCCTTCCTTTGATAGGGCCGAACAACAGACACTGTGAATAGCAGGCTTCACCTGAGCGATTCATTACCGCCAGCAGGGTCTGCAGACGGGACAGGGTGTGTGGGTGGCAGCGGCCAGCAGGCCTACAGTTATAACGCAGTTCTCTGGGCATCCATCAGGCTCAGAGTTGAATGCCGGGGCGGACCACCGTGCCAAGTGCGAGCCTCTTTTATCCATTCAAAGGGATAATTGAAATATAAGAGGGACGATTAAGCGCCTGCCTACCGCGATGGTTTGGCTAACCGACGCAGCTGCTGTTTGTGACTAGTATCGTATTCATTTCGGTCTTTAATTGAAATTCATTTGTTACCATCATTCTTCCAGCTAACAGTGACTGGCGGGGATAACAGGGTTCTAGAACGGCAGGGATGTAAGCCTGGTAGCGAATGATTCAGTCGTGGCTTACTACCACGAATTTCTAATTCCTCTATTTCTGCCGCTGGCCTTATGCGTATCCGAACTTGACTGAGCCTAATGACCCATCCACGAAGCCTAATGACCCATCCACGAAGCTCACTTTAAATGGAATGTTTCGCCTTTGTATTGGTTTTTAACTGAGATAGCCATTATCTTTGGCCGTTATTGAAATGTCAAAAATACTAGGTAATTTTCCCCAAAACTTAGCCGTTTTTAAGCAATCTAATTTCACATTTGCAAAATGGGGTCTGGGCTAGTGCCGCCGCTCATTGGCTAACAGCCACTTTTTCAGCCAATCCCACTTTGTCAGCCACTCAGCTGCGGTATATAGCTTAATAATGACGTCATCATCCCAAATTTAAAACCTTAATTTATATAAAGTTAAGTGACTTTTCGAGAGATAAAAACCACCATCTTTTTCAGCAGCACTTACTTCATGTTTTCGACTACAACCAGCGTATATTTGACAACTTTCAGAAAGGTGAAACATTCCCTTTAACACCCAATCCACCAATCCTGCCGCCTCATCTACCTGCCGCCCGTCGTCATAGCACTGGCCATCACCGTCGCTCGTCTCCTCCCTCCGTCCAACTGCCGGCCTCAAACCAACGTACCTCACCACGCACGCACCCTGGGAAAATCCTCCTTCCACACCGTCCAACCGGTACACCCGGAGCACCCCGCCGCGCGCCGCCACTCGGTCTAAAAATACCGACGCATTCCGGGACACCCCTTTAATGACTCCTTTCTCTTAAGCGCCGCTCCTTTGTCGCGCCGAGGAATGCGCCGCGCGCGGGCGGTCGACACGCGAAACGCTCTGTCGGCCAACCCGCCGGCGGCCGTCACCGCCCCCGAGATTACCGGCCATGATGTGGCCATTTCTGGAGCACCACGCGCGACATCTCGCGACGCCGCGCAACGCCGCGCGACAATCCCGCGTAGCGGCTCCGCGACAGGTCCTCGACGGCTCTGGCAGCCCCGCCCGCGCGACACCTGTGACGCGCTGTCGCGCGGTCGGTCGCGGTCGGTGGGTCCGCGCACGCCGGTGCCGTCGGACCGCTGACGAGTAACTCCTTCATCGCGCGGGCCTTCACGAGGATCGCCTGGACGCGGAGGTAATGGGTGACGGAACGGAGAGGTGGCATTCCTGCCGGTCGCTCGTCCGCGACAGCAGGGCGGGGGACGCCGCCGTCACCGTCCGCCCGCCGCCCGCCGCCCGCCGACGTCATCAGATGGCAGCCCGCTGACGTCATCAGATGGCGGCTCGGCGGTGGCGGCGGAGGCGTCAGAGTGTCTGGAGGTGCCGGACGGCGGGCGGCAGCTGTTGGGCTGCCGGACCAGAGCAGCGGAGCGTGGGAAGATGAGAGTCGCGGGAGCATTCCAGAGAGCAGCGGGACACGAGACATGGAATGGCTGGTGTGCTTGTATGAGATTGGACACGTGCTACACATACTTCTTATACGCAGGTGTACAGTATTATATGCAGCCATGCTTCATCAGCATCGAGATTCTACGATTGATAGGTTATTCTATTTTCAGTGAATAATACGATGAGGCCAGGGATGTAGGAACGTCACGAAAGTGTGTGTGTGTGTGGGGGGGGGGGGGGGGGGGGGGCATTGGAAATTTGATCTCGTCTTGCGATAAATCCAACCCCCTATGGAAGATTTCTTTGCAGATTTGGGCTCTTCTCGTCTTGTCGAACCTTTTGCCATCAAAATGTTTCCTCAACAAGCAAAATAAAATATTTTAGCCCACAAAAATACCGAAAAGTGAGGGGACCATGCCCCCTGGCCCCCTGTTCCTACGCCTATGGGTGAGTCAACAAAACTTAGTTCGAGGCAGTCAGATAGGTATGTATGCTAATTGCTAGGAGTGTTTGGAGAAAAGCTTTCAGGTTAATGCAGAATTAAGCTAGCAATATTTCATTTTTTTACTTCATTTTCCTAGGTATGACTAGGTTCCGTTGGTTTAACATACGTTCGGATATCTTTCTTTACAAAAGCGTGGAGTCGTATACGAAATAACCGAACAACACTGACATTTAAATTATTGTTTTGCTGGTGTTGTGACAACTGACGGCTATCCATTTCCTTCTTGGTTGGTCTAGGTCTGTGCTAGTTTTTTTTTTGTATTCTACCCACGCAATCTTATTTCAATGCAATGCCCACAGGAGTATTATTTCAAGAATGCTATGTCTGTCTATCCATACCGATATTTTCTATGTCAAGCTGTTCACATGATGAACCGTATACTGTTTTTCGAATTCCTCTATTCATTCCTCCATTGTTAAGGGGTCAAATCTGCCAAATATCCCTCGTTTACCAGATTCGGGCGTCTAATACTGTTAATAGGAACCCTCCGAAGCGGGCATTCCCCACACAGCCAACTCAGCGGGATGCCAGCGCTCACAAATAGGGCCGTATTTTAGCGGCTTCATTCGCCGTTGCACATTCGGATCAAAACATCCCTCGAACGGAGACTGCGTTTCTACCGCTAAGTAGGTACATCTTGCTCGCTTTGATAATGTGTGACCAATGGAGACGGCCAGAACGATGTTATCATTTCAAGACACACGAACGCATTGCCGCTCAACAGTTGTTGACAGAGCCGTCGTCTTTTTCTACACTATATCAAACCATTCTGCTGTCTTCGTCTCTCACTCTAATCCTTCTTCACAGGTGCAGGCTGTGTCCGCGTCTCGTAGCATCACAACAAGTGCCATTCTCCGCCACTCTACCTTCAACTGCCGGAGAGTCGGTGCATCTGCGACCCACACTAGCCACTGGCGTGACAAAAACCCAGCCGACTCTTCTCTGAGTGACGACCACCGACTCCGACGCTGCTGGCAGACTCAGTTGACAAACGACCGTCTTAAATCAGCCCGTTCTCTGCCTGGTGGATCGTCTCGAGCTCGGGCCGGCGGGAGCTGGCGCAAGGCGGCACACCATCCTGCAAAGGAACCGCGCCGAGCCACCGCCGGCGTGACATCGAGACAGCGCGGCGGCGGCGGCGGCGCGCCGGCGGCTGGACACCGTCCCCCGCCCCCGCGACGGCGCGGCGGCCGGTGCGTCGCGGCGTCTGCCGCCGCGCCTTTCTTCGCCGCCTTTCAGCCGGCCGTACCTGTCACCAATCCCTCTGCCGCGTTTTTCCTCATTCTCCGCTTTTGTCGTCGTCGGGCATTGTGCCGCCGGCAGCGGCCATTGAGACGACCCGAGCGCGCGGCGGGGGCCGACCGGCGGCGGACGGCGTGGCCCGCGCCCCGAAGGCCCACAATACCGGCCGCATTATGGGCTTACCCCCTAAAAAGAGGATCACTGGCGGATTGATGTGTGTCGCGGGGCGGTGCATTCGCGTCTGATCAGGCGTGCGGTCGCGCTGTGCGACGACAAGTGGCGCACCGCCGGCCTCCCGCCGCGCCGCCGCCGTCGGCCATTGTGCGACCGCGAGGTGAATCGATATCGACGGGAGCCGACGAAATGTGACGGTGTCACCGCGGCAGGTGAACCGGCCAGCCGGCGGCAGTAATAGTAACCGATGAGTGAACTGATGTTCGAAGGGACAAGTGAAGGGATGTCAGCACCGAGAAGTGAAGTGATGTCAGAATCGGCATGGGCGGACGTTCTGGGGACGTTTTCTTTTGATGTCGGTGCCGCCTAGTAAACTAATGAGCTTCGTGTCGGTTAGAAACGGTTATCTCATTCGTCGACACAATATCACCATTAGGACCGGCATTTTGATTGCAGAGCTCGAGTCAGCATTGAAGCAAGCAGCAACCATATGCTCTTTGACAACTTGAAACGGTATAACCACAGACAAGCGAGCCAAATCACTGCCGATGAAGCCAGGACAAATCCTACTGAAGAGTGACAACTATAGGAACAGCTGACACGTTTGACACGTTCAGCTTGGTCACTGCAAGTGCAGGGCACAGGCGTGTGTGTGTCACATATTCGGTGCTGTATTATAGTCTTAGCAAGAGTGCGTCCTTTAGCAACCTACACGGCTTCTCAACATATACGTCGGCTGATGACTTGCGCGATATAGCCGGCAGAATTGTACGCGTAGTGTGATGCATGTATGTGTGCACATCAAGCTAACCCATGCCGGAGGATCCCTGAATGCAGTACAGGTGCAATGTGGATACGTGATCGGTGATTTCTTGTCTGAAAGCTGTCTCTGAGCGGTGAAAATAGTTATATTTACGTTGGAGTTAGCAGAACCACGTCAAAGTAAGTGGTCCTTCTTCTTGAAATGTGTTGCATGCGTGATTATCTCTGCATTCAACTATACACACAACTTCTTCGCTCTCATCGGAATTTATTCGCTTTTGTCAGCGTGAAAAACAATGGGTAGAGTAAATGAGGGTTAATACAGTTTAGGTGTCGTCCGTTAATTTCGAGACAAATGGTGTGAGAGTAGATATTAGTGGCCATTACTCAGAGCTAAAGGACCGTGACGAGTAAAAGGGCTGTTAACAGTTAAACGAAGAGGGTGCATTGTGGATGTCTAAGTTATTACCATCGAGATAAAATGCTACGATATAATATCTCACACCAACCCTTCGATCTGTGCCGAGTTTATTTACAGTTTCTGACGACCAGTCATCGAACCAACCGCGCTTCAGTGGACCACTTGCTGCCTCATGGTTCAACCACAAAACCCCACCTCATCGCACAGCATCCCAACCCCCTCTGGCGGAAAACTTCCTCTCTCTCAGCATCACCTGCGGACCCGTATCGCACATCATCCCAACCCTCTTCTGGCGGGAAAACTCCCCTCTCAGCATCACCGCGAACCCGTTGATTACCCGTTGATCCACAGACCGCGTTGCGGCGGGCTGCCTGGCGCACCCGTCGTCACCACTGCGTCACAATAGGCGGCACACCGGTACGCCATTGTCTGCTCTGGCTGATGCCGACGGTTGCTGGCTTATTACGCACAGGGCGATGATTAAAGCTCGGGCGCCCCGCTGTGGCTGTGGCATGGTGCGTTCGGCAGAGGGCGCCATGTGTCGGGCAGATGGGACAGGCACGGGGATGTGTGGCTGTGACGGCAGCATCACACCATCACCATGATGGGTGATGGTGTGCTGGTCAGGTGATGTTACCTGTGACCATGATACCCGTCAGGGCGGTCCTCTCTGCCGTGTGCGAGGTGATGTGATGGTGTGAGGTGATGTGAGGCTGCGAGGTGATGTGATGGTGTGAGGTGAGGTGAGGCTGCGAGGTGATGTGATGGTGTGAGGTGAGGTGAGGCTGCGAGGTGATGTGATGGTGTGAGGTGATGTGAGGCTGCGAGGTGATGTGATGGTGTGAGGTGGCGTGAGGCTGCGAGGTGGTGTGATGGTGTGAGGTGATGTTGCTACCGGATGTGATAATGTGGTGTGTCTAGTGACGTGGTGACGAGTGACGGCAGATTCCCAGAAGCTAGAAACTATGAGCCTGTGCAGATGCACGACACTTACTACTACGTAGAAGCTCACTGAACAAGCCTACCAATTAACACTGCAATAGTGTTTTTTCCTTATCACCACTTTCTCCGACCCCCCCCCCTCCCCGCATTCCCATCCCTGTAGCAGTATTAGCGTATCCATTCATGAGGGGAGGAGCCGTGACCAATGCGGCATTCTCCACGGTTGGCGGAGTCACACCTGATGGATGCCCAGCGGTCCGGCGGTCCGGCCGTCCCGTGGTCCTGCTAGTCCCGTGGTCCTGCTGGTCCCGTGGTCCCGGTGTCTCGTGGTCCTGCTGGTCCCGCTGTCCCGTGGTCCTGCTGTCTCGTGGTCCCGCTGTCCCGTGGTCCCGCTGTCCCGTGGTCCCGCTGTCCCGTGGTCCCGCTGTCCCGTGGTCCCGCTGTCCCGTGGTTCCGCTGTCTCGTGGTCCCGCTGTCTCGTGGTCCCGCTGTCTCGTTGTCCCGCTGTCCTGTGGTCCCGCTGTCTCGTGGTCCTGCTGGTCCCGCTGTCCCGCCGCTACTGCTGACACGACCCGACCACCCGATGGCAGGCGGTGGCGCTTTGTTCAGGCCTCGTTTCGGCCGTAATGCGTTTGGAGCTGGCCAGCGATCCTCGGCAGAAGTCCTTTGTGGCTCTGACAAGCCGCTGCTGAGAAGGCGTGGTTTTTACCATGCGGAGGCACCGTTCATTAGGGCGAAAATGACATTCAGCAGCGGCCGATCTGTGGGAACTGATTTGGGAAACGAGCGACACGAATGGACGAATTTCCTAGTACAGTGGGGATAACAAACGAGGGGAGGGGAAATATATAGGACTTTGTATTTTATTAATTTCTTTAGCTGGAAAGTGGAAATACTGCTAAGCAACGCCAGCGATCGATGCAGGCATATTCAGTTCACCCATATATCTCGATAGCTCGTAATCCAATTTGCACGGGAGCTTGTCACACACAAAAACACAACCATGCCTGCTTGCTGGTGGAACACTACGCACAGGACATGGCTCGCGCGTGGTCGGACAGCGTGCGTGTGCGTGAAGAGGAGGGCGCGCGGTCGGACAGGGGGGGGGGGGCGTGAAGGGGAGGGCGCGCGGTCGGACAGGGGGGGGGGGCGTGAAGGGAAGGGCGCGCGGTCGGACAGGGGGGGGGGGCGTGAAGGGGAGGGCGCGCGGTCGGACAGGGGGGGGGCGTGAAAGGGAGGGCGCGCGGTCGGACAGGGGGGGGGGGGGCGTGAAGGGGAGGGCGCGCGGTCGGACAGCGTGCGTGTGCGTGAAGGGGAGGGCGCGCGGTCGGACAGGGGGGGCGTGAAGGGGAGGGCGCGTGGTCGGACAGGGAGGGGGGGGGGGCGTGAAGGGGAGGGCGCGTGGTCGGACAGGGGGGAGGGCGTGAAGGGGAGGGCGCGCGGTCGGACAGCGTGCGTGTGCGTGAAGGGGAGGGCGCGCGGTCGGACAGGGGGGGGGGGGCGTGAAGGGGAGGGCGCGTGGTCGGACAGGGGGGGGGGGACGTGAATGGGAGGGCGCACGGTCGGACAGCATGCGTGTGCGTGAAGGGGAGGGCGCGCGGTCGGACAGGGGGGGGGGGGGGGGGGTGAAGGGGAGGGCGTGTGGTCGGACAGGGGGGGGGGGGGCGTGAAGGGAAGGGCGCGCGGTCGGACAGCGTGCGTGCGTGTTGTTCCATTACCATTCCACGGTATAGAGGGAATGGATGGTCAGATGGGCCGTACCGAGGGTCGGGTCCACGGCTGGCAGGCAGTGGGGTTGCAACCGGTTGAGACTACGTTCCGATCAGTCCCACTCGGTCCCTCTCGGTCCCACTCGGTCCCACTCGGTCCCACTCGTTCCCACTCGGTCCCACTCGGTTCCACTCGGTCCCACTCGGTCCCACTCGGTCCCACTCGATCCCTCTCGGTCTTTCTCGGTCCCTCTCGGTCCCTCTCGGTCCCTCTCGGGGTCCCTCTCGGGGTCCCTCTCGGGGTCCCTCTCGGGGTCCCTCTCGGTCCCTCTCGGTCCCATTTGGTCCCTCTCGGTCCCACTCGGTCCCACTCGGTCTCTCTCGGTCCCTCTCGGTTCCTATCAGTCCCTCTTGGTCCCTCTCGGTCCCTCTTGGTCCCTCTCGGCCCCTCTCGGTCCCTCTCGGTCCCTCTCGGTCCCTCTCGGGGTCCCACTCGGTCCCTCTCGGTCCCTCTCGGTCCCTCTCGGTCCCTCTCGGTCCCTATCGGTCCCTATCGGTCCCATTCGTCCCATTCGGTCCCTCTCGGTCCCACTCTGTCCCACTTGGTCCCACTCGGTCCCAATCGGTCCCTCTTGGTCCCTCTCGGTCCCTCTCGGTCCCTCTCGATCCCTCTCGGTCCCTCGCGGTCCCTCTCGGTCCCTCTCGGTCCCTCTCGGTCCCTCTCGGTCCCTCTCGGTCCCACCAAATCTCGTGAGGTCCCGTGAGGTCCCGTGAGGTCCCGTGAGGTCCCGTGAGGTCCCGTGAGGTCCCGTCAGGTCCCACCTGGTCTTGCTCGGTGGTTGGACCGGTGAAGTCCTGCTGGCTCCACTCGGTTCTGCCTGGTCCCATCCGTCCCATCCGCCCCACCCGTTCACACTCCTTCCCGCTCGCCCCCCCCCCCCCCCCCTATACCGTGGGGCGACACCTCAGGGTGCCGCAATCACGCTGGTAATGAGTCGGCATGCCGCGCGATTCCATTTACTCCCCCCTTGACACTCGATTTGCATCCGGGTGGGTCGGCCACCTGGCGTCACCTGGCGTCGCCGGGTCTGCCGGGTCTGCCGGGTCTGCGGACCGCCGCGTGCGGTTCAGTTCAGTTCAGAGTAATTATATTATCAACTAAACATATACAACGAAAGAAACAGTGTTGGATTGGCGCAAAAGCAAACGCTTAAAGGGATTATACGTTTTTTCCCCAGAATAATTGAGTTACATAGTAAAACGTACTTATAAAGGTGGTAGAAGTCCCACGGTAGCCACATTTTTATGGAAATTACCTCTTCTGCACGTAAGGACATTCCAAAGTGCGCGGTGATGCCACCGCGTATTTTCTGCAGGACCGGCTGAGGCAGAGCCAGTCATCTCTTTTATGCTAATAAAAATACCTCACGTATGGCATATTTCCGGTAAAATAAGCAATATTTAAAAGACAATAAACTTGTGTTGTTCCAATGACAGCAGCAGTTACCTAGTTTTCCCATCCAATTCTATATTTTTCATGAATTTTCATGCCAAAAAAATAATACGCCACCACCAAATTCTCAACGCTAAAGGCCAGAGAAAAGAAAACCACAAAAACACAAAACCTCAACGAACAGCGTGTAGTAATACAAAGTCCCGTCAGTTTTGAATTGCATAATCATTTTGTGATCGAGTGTAGGACTTGCAGATAATTCAAAACTCTAAAATTGATCTTAAGATAAAAGTGGTGGACAGTAGTGCCGATCAAGTACTCGTTATCTGATACTAGTCTCGAAAAACGCCCAAGTTTTAACGCTGATAATTTCTGAAATAATGGACTAAATGAGCATTGAGGTCCCTGTTATATGTCTTAAACGCATTTAAAGCTCATACAACTGCAAAAGAGTGCATTTACTTTCAGGACGGAAACCCGTATAATCCCTTTAAATTAAAGCGCCTCTCCATGGAACTAAATTGCAATGACAAGCAAAAACAATGACGTGAGAGTAACAACGAAAATGCTGAAAAGAAACTATCCAGGAACAGATAATCAGACTGTGCCGACCCCGCCACCAGCCCGCCGAGCAACCATTAAATACCTTGTAGGTAGGTAGGTAGCCCAGGCGCCGGACAGCTTGCCATCCAAAGCGGTCGGTGCTATGACGCGGAACAGGGTGACACGCGGACCCTGTGAGGCTGGGAACTGGTGCATAGCGTGCAGTGGTAGACACAGAGTGCACGTGTCGGGACAGAGCGGGACGCATTGTGGAGGAGAGAGGCCACCGAGATGGGGTGTGTTGGTCTGTAACGAACGGGCTAGGGAAGCGGTCGTGTGAGACATTGGTTAATAAGAGGACGTGCGCATGTGGTGAGGAGTGAGAATGCCACGAGAGACGTGCGTGGAGTGGTAATTATCTGGTGAACAGGCCAGCTCAGCAAGCTGAACGAGGAATGCGAAGTGGTTCGAGTTGGAATGAAGATGAGAAGTCAAAGCTATGGAGGATCTTTTTGGAACTACCTCTGTTACACGCTAGACTCTTCGTTACAGGCTGGCCGATCTGGAGAGAAAGTCTATGGTTATGAGCTACGCCTGCATTTATGCGTGGGAGGAACATATAGCATAACCTATGCAAATCTGGTGCTTTTCATAACATAACCTGTCAGCACTATGTCAGACTAGGCGGCAAAAAACGTAACCGAATCCTCCTCCCCGCCCAAAAGAACGTGATAACCACGCGTGAGCCATGACATATTCCGCAGAGTGACTTGCTGATCGGTATTAGTTCCGAACTGGTGGGAAAACATCACAACGTCAACATACATGGGCGAGGAACGGGGGAAGATCAACCCCGACCGTCTTATACGGGGTTCAGTAGTGCCCGGATTTCATCCAATGCAGGCATTTGGGCGATAGGGTTTCACGAACAGGAACATAGGTGAATGATGTATGCTGACTCCAGGAGACTGGACAGCTTCCTATCAAGCTGATCAAGCTGGTTTGAGAAAGAACACATTGATGTGATCTTTCAGATTTCAGATGATTTGCCAACTGTAGACATTCTGTAGGCATTTCTTTCAATCCTGACTTATCAAGGCCAGGTAAGCATACATCGAATGCCTGTATATTTTGCTGGTATCACGTTACCACTTGCCGATATGCAGTTTGGCGATAAACTACAACTACAACCATAAATAAGACATCCAGTTTATAATGTGAGATCCAATGTGTAAAATGCAAGAAATTATAGGCAACTTGTGCAAAGGAGAGTGTTTTTTAATCAACTCATAATGTAAAAAACAGACGAAATCTCATGAGTTTTGGACTTCTGTCGGACGGCCCCTCAAACCAACGTTTTTGGGCGGTCTGCATCCTCCAGAAGGCCCGAGGCCTTACTTGGAATCCTTACTTAGTAAAACGGCAATGTTAACCTGACATTGACTGGATGGGGGGGGGGGGGGATGGGGGGAGGGCAAATATCTCCCCTGACGTATTTTCCCAATAGCTCAAAAACCAATAGCGACATCAACGTGAAACTTTGGGCACCTTCTCTTACACCGACGTTACGTCTTCTGTGCGTAAATGAAGTAATTTTGTCGAGACAATCAAGAGATATAGCGAATTTAGTGACGTCACTACACACGAGTTTTAACTTCACTGAAATGAGGCCAGGTGGTACAATGATCATCACGATCGAATTATACGTGTAAAATAATTCATTGAACATGTGTAGCATGGCTTTCGTATATTTGTTTGTGCATATTTGTGCACCTTTTGTGACCTGACCTTGACTGTGACCTTTGCCAAACTTCTCACTTTTGCTCATGCGGGATATTTTACCTTTAAAGGGATATTGCCACCTCCGGAGGATTTCTGAAAAGCAACTTAAATGAATGGTGGGGATCAACAATCGTGTATGTTCAAGCTCAAACTTGCTCCTACAGCACCTAAAGTAGGGTATTGGCAAACACAAATCTGACTCCAAAACGGTGATCCCAGCTGTGCTCAGTACTAGATTCATGATGGCCGCTCTCATCCAGTTTGGCTGTGAAATTGGCGCCCGCCCAAAGCCGAAGCGTCCGAATTCGCCGAGACTTGACCTTGAGAAATCTATCTGTGTTATAAGGTATTGGTCCCAAATCTCATACGGCCCCAGCCTCCAAAGTCGAGCCATAGCAATTCTTGCTGTTTTATTCATATTTTATTATGAAAGAGGATGGTTGTTGAACATACAATTAACTGTATACACATTTTAATTGTAAAGTGCACTGACGGAATGGTGATGTTGCGTTTGCAATATTCAAAAGCAAATCATAGTCCGCAAATAAGTGATTCTAAATAGTGATGAGGCGACTCCAATTTTACGAATGTGTTCCAATCATGAGTGGTGCAAATGTATTTTTTAAAAATCTAATGGGGAAGTTTCGGGAACTAAAATTTGCAGGTGAAATCGGACACGCTTAATCTACCGATATACACCAACAACTCCATATTGGCCTGCAAGGTGACAATATCCCGATAAAGCCATTATCCCGATTCCAACCATTATCACTTTGGGTGATAATGGTTGGAATCGAAGACTTTGGATGGAAAGTATGGCCCATACATTCAAATACCTCGATTTTGACCTTTGACCTTACCGTGACCTGATGTCGCCTCAATTAAAACAAACGAGCATGATTTAAATGCGTCTTATTGAGAGTTTTCGAATGCCTTCCTGCGCGTTTCACTGCGCTCATTGGTTCGAAAGATAACCAAGGGCCGACATCCCCCCCCCCCCCCCCAGTCAATGGCGTTCGAAATTTACGCCATTGACATATTGACACATTGATATATCCTCCATATTGCTAGGGTTGTTTGAACACGCTCAAAGATTCTTTGGAAATATACAAAACGGCCTCGCGGAGCGCCGTCATTTTCATGTCTACCGGGCATCGTATTATTGATTCTTTGCGCACCTTTTCTGATTTTGTTTTACCCGGGAGCATTCTAAGTCACGGTTCAGCCGGCAACTGAAGTAGAGCCACAGGGGGGACGGGGGGACGTGTCCCCTCCAACATTTTCGGATTTTAACATTACGCCTATGGGCGTTGCATGGAAATAATCGACTTCAGAATGCCTCCGTCCCCCCAACTTTCGGAAGATGGCGGCGCCCTTGGCCGACGGCCACCTCAAAGGTATATACATCTCGACACCTATTTATATACATAGGTATATCCATCGACACCTATGTGTAAATTATGACACCTATGTGTAAATTATGACACCTATGTGTAAATTATGACACCTATGTGTAAATTATGACACCTATGTGTAAATTATGACACCTATGTGTAAATTATGACACCTATGTGTAAATTATGACACCTATGTGTAAATTATGACACCTATGTGTAAATTATGACACCTATGTGTAAATTATGACACCTATGTGTAAATTATGACACCTATGTGTAAATTATGACACCTATGTGTAAATTATGATGGGGAGTGTCGGAGTGCATACCAATTCAAGACTCAGAACGCAAAGAACAATGGAAAAAATCTAAATAAAATAATCGGTCGGATAACACAGATCCTATGGTAACCACGGCGGGACAGAACCCCCAGGTAACCACGGCGGGGCAGAACCCCCAGGTAACCACGGCGGGGTAGAACCTCCAGGTAACCACGGTGGGGGAGAACCCCCAGGTAACCACGGTGGGGGAGAACCCCCAGGTAACCACGGCGGGGCAGAACCCCCAGGTAACCACGGCGGGGCAGAACCACCAGGTAACCACGGTGGGGGAGAACCCCCAGGTAACCACGGCGGGGCAGAACCCCCAGGTAACCACGGCGGGGCAGAACCCCCAGGTAACCACGGTGGGGGAGAACCCCCAGGTAACCACGGCGGGGCAGAACCCCCAGGTAACCACGGCGGGGCAGAACCACCAGGTAACCACGGCGGGGCAGAACCCTCAGGTAACCACGGTGGGGGAGAACCCCCAGGTAACCACGGTGGGGGAGAACCCCCAGGTAACCACGGCGGGGCAGAACCCCCAGGTAACCACGGCGGGGCAGAACCCCCAGGTGTCCACAGGAGGTGTCAAGGCCTGCCCCCTCTAAAGGTGCCGACCCTGCCGAACAACGCCCGTGCATTGTCCACCGTGTCCCGGTCATGAAAGGTGTGACATCCCAACGCCTCCCTGAATAGCGGAATCCGGCGTCCCCGTCCCTACCGACCGGCCACCAGCGCCAAACTCTATAGATTCACCAAATATGTTCCCTTCACGCTGTTTTGTCTATTTATTCCGCCATAGAAGTCACTCAAAGCGAGGGTCGCCGCACAAAGGTGCGCGCGGTGCGTGGAGCGCGCATTGTGCGCCACCGCGCGGCCTGCGCCGGAAGCGACGCGAGTGACATCTCTCGGCCAGGTGGCGAAACAGCGGGGAGCCAGCGCGGCGGCCGGTCGGCAGCAGACGTACCGTCTGCTGGCTGCGACCGAATGGAGCTGCAGCCGCCGTGTCGGGGCCCGGGTCCAGACGGCCACGCCCCTCGGCAGCTCGGCGGACTCGGCCGTCCCCTCACTGGAGGATCCAGGGGCTCAGGGGTCGAGGAAGGAGTAGGTGGCGCTGCATGTCGGGTGGGATCGGGGCGAGGTGTGGGATGTGTGTGTGAGGAGAGGTTTAGGGATGGGGCGAGATGGTTTGGAGGTGGAGAAGGTTACCTGTCTCCGACCTGTAAGTTGTAAAGTGACACCATTTTAATTTAACTGTGAGATGCGCTAAAAACATTCCAAAGCTGTTCGTTGTTCATGTATAGCAAGGAGCAACGTAATTGTATAGTTACCGTGAATTTGCATGGAATCCCAACTGAATATGTGTGAAAGATATACTTACGATGTTATTGTGGTTAAAATGTTGCAAAAGTGGCATTCAAATTCAGCAGGAACAACAATTTTATTTAAGCATTTTTCTTCTCGGAATTGCTGCAGCACGCATACTTGGGGCATAGGGGAGAGTGCCCATAATGCGCACCCCTAAGGAAGAATTCTGGCATGTATGCCATATACCGCACCTCGAAAGGTCAACGGATTTAGTTACATTGCACATTCTTTCCTTCATATGCTACTTTCCGTTTTCACCTGCATAGCTCCATTTATTTTTTACAGTAAGTTTAGAAAAACCTTGCAATTGGCGGATTTAGGCACGTCACCTTATTGTGCCCCCCTGTGGGCGCATTCAGGGCACTGTGTTATTCCAATGCAAAATAAACGGTTTGGGATTTGCACGTATCCGACAGTGTATTAGCTTACCTTTCGGCATCGCTTGATCTTAAAAACGTTCTTCCATATTATTTCGACGTTTTTTTTTTGTGCAGCAATGAAGCAATTTCGTCAGACATTTTTTAGATACAGCCAATTTAGTAACGCTACTACACATGAGTTTGGGAAAAATAAGCAAAAAATTTACAGCTAATACAAAGTCCGAATTTTTAGCAAAATACAATCAAGAAATATCCAAGATAGCTAATTGTAAGGGCTACAAAACGGATCGGATTTAAATCGGAAAAAACAAATCGGATTTATTCAAATGTATATTTTTAGTTTTCAAACATTACAAAGAACGATTTGTATGGAAAAATATCCACAAAATCAAAATATTTCGAACTTTAAAAAACGGAATATATGTTTTAGAGAACCACGTATGGACCCAAGCCAAAGTTAAAATAATTTCACCGTTTTTGACTGACTTATGGCTCCTCAAGTATGCGTAACTCATGTCCTCATTTTTTAATTGCATGTTTGGGATTTTAATGGCCAAATACTAAAAACAAACATCACCACTGTAATTATCAGACAAAACTGGTCGAAAAACATGCCTTTTCATTGAGCTTCACTAATTTCACATTTTGACCTTATGTGACATCAGACTTGACCTTGACCCGAACTTGACATGAACTTCACCGAAACCTCTTGCATGAGGTTAGTTGGTGAAAATGGCTGACTATGAAGTTATATGTGTAAAATAATCAAATGAACATGTGTCGTATGACTTAAGAAGACCTCTTGCAAATATCGACCTTTGTGACTTGACCTTGACTTTACCCTTCAATTACAATATGAATTTTGCTCAGGAAGCATACCTATATATGTGATTCCCTTGAGGGCACTTCCGTCGATAATGGTCGTGATCCAAACCTTTGGACGGAAAGTATGGGCCATTTATGAGAAAAAAATAGATTTTGATCTTTGGCCTGACCTTGACCTGACATGTGACCTGAATTTGGATTTATTTAGTATCCTTTGGATGCGTCTCATTGACAACTTTTGATTGCCGCTTTCCGCGTCTCGATGCGATTACTGGTTCAGAAGATAACCGGGGGGGGGGGGGGGGGGCAATATTCCCCTCCCCAGTCAATGGCGTTCAGTTGAGACCATATTCAAAGGCGAGTTAATTAAATGATTAAATTTATGGCGACTTCCTGTCAGTATAAGTGATCGCCAGTATTTCCTAATTAGCATCAATATGCAGTTTAAAGCCGAGAAACAATACTCTTTACAACAGCTGACAGCCGGCCCCAAATGCGCACATAACTCCTCAAATGCGCCATGGCCGCATTTGGTATGGGCGTATTTAGGAAAATTTAACCATTTAAAAATGCAATAATGACGAATGTAACGCAGTCCAGCTATATTCAATGATGTAAAAAGACAGATGATTTGTTAATTTTACAGGAAAAAGCATTGATTATAAATACCGTGACTTCAGCACCATTTATATGGCAACAAATGGGGGCGTTCCGCCTAAGAAAACGCAACATTTCATCAAGACCAATTCTTGCCTCTCACTGGGTGCGCACTGGGCGAGATGTCACCGGAAAAGACTAAAATAGAGATTGGGAACATAAATATCGAAACAATAAATAAATAGACACGCAATACTCTGAGATATTCGAGTGGGAGCATTTGGGCACACGGCGCATACATAAGGCCACTCTCCCTCATAATTGGAAATATAGAAATTTATGACATAAGCTTAAACGAAGGTGTGATGCATTTGCATTGTGATGCATTGCATGCATGCATTGTGACGCATTTGAACCACATGCATTATTATGTAAACATGACGAATTATTGTCAAAATCTTATTCTAACGCATTTCTTTGGTTGTTTTCGGAAGAAGGAACTTTTAGGAATGGACGTCGGTCTTTTCTGGTATACAAATAATCCATTTTATTTGCCAAAACATTTTGTTTTGCTTTTGAATAGGTATTCAAATCCCAGCGTTCCAATTTCGCTTATATTCCCCATATCCTGCTGTATCAGTGAGTTGTTTTGTGTTTGTCTTTTCTCTGTGGTGCTAACAAACAATCAACCTCTTTCAAATACACCATATATGCATGTCATTCAACTCCAATCATAGGCGGATCTATGTAGAACGGGTGGTTTGGGGCCAAATCCCTAAAAGTCTCACACAATTCTGAAAACTAAACGGATTTCGTTTGCTTATTTGGATTTTTACAGCTGATTTTAAACAAACTTTTCTTTGTAAAAGTTGCTGAGATTTTCCTTTATATCAGGAAATGTGTAAATTTTGCGCCGATTTCAGGTGGTTGGGGGGGAGGGGGGGCATGGCCCCTTGCCCCCTCTGGATCCGCCCATGACTCCAATGTGATACAACATTTGCTGACTAAACGAAACTTAAAGGAAAAATACAACGTTTTGATTGTCGTTCCCAGACCCTGTCCTCGCTTCACCACTAGTGTCATGGCGAGATGCGTAGATGACGGGGATATGGTGAATAAATAGATAGATTAAATTTATTTCACCTGTCACAGGCCGCTTATAACATAACATATTATTAATATATGAAAACGAAAATGTGTTTTGGACAGTGCAACAATGCAGTTCCATAATTATCCCT
This sequence comes from Chirona hameri, assembly GCA_036785665.1. Lineage (NCBI taxonomy): Eukaryota > Metazoa > Arthropoda > Thecostraca > Balanomorpha > Balanidae > Chirona > Chirona hameri. Next base: position 24,607 of record JAXIVJ010009647.1, on the reverse strand, counting down.
GCATTTTCCCCTGATCATGATCATGATCCCCTGATCATGATCCCCTGATCCCCTGATCATTCACAACGAAGATTATCAACTAATGTGCAGTGCGGTTATCCATGCATTTTCCCCCTGATCATTCACAACGAAGATTATCAACTAATGTGCAGTGCGGTTATCCATGCATTTTCCCCCTGATCATTCACAACGAAGATTATCAACTAATGTGCAGTGCGGTTATCCATGCATTTTCCCCCTGATCATTCACAACGAAGATTATCAACTAATGTGCAGTGCCGACCAGCATTTCTGCACATATTTGTATTACAGAACAACAGTTTTTCAGAGACAGTGTGCTGCATTACATAATATAGATACTTATGTTGAAATGCTTCTGGTGGTCGGAAGATTAACCCATAGAGATCCGTACTATTTGTGGTAAACATCACAAGGAATGCTCAGTCAAACTTTGGAAATTCGAGACCCATACTATTTGTGGTTAACATCACAAGGAATGCTCAGTCAAACTTTGGAAATTCTACCTTACGTATTTGTTTGTAACTTAAAGACAAGCAGTCACTTTGCCAAAGTGCTGCGAATGTACTAATAAGGGGTAGTCGTTCCCAGAAATGTTGAATATAAAATGAGTTTGCCTAAATTATCAAGAGATACCTCAAAACAGCAAGTTTTCGAAGGCAAAATATTTCCCCAAAACATAGACTCGCATTTTTAGAATGGATTGCTGAATCGGCGCATATTGTTTTGGCATTGTGTGCGTCGAAAGAAGAAAATAAGTAACTGTAAAAGCTCGAAACTTATGTGAAAATAAATATTTATAAAATAAGTAAGTACAAATGAAATGATTATCTCATCATGCACACACATATAGAAGACGGATGGGTTCGCAAATAATTTTACACAAGGAATTCATTCAACGAACCATACAGCATACAATCTAACCATATCCTAATCATCATACAATTATCTCACTCTCACTTTTAAGTTTGGGTATCACCGACGACAATGCGACATTGCGGCTGAGGTCATGACCTAACCTGACAACCAAGCCTGCAATTCAACGCCATTCAATCACGACTCGAGCTCGCAGAGCCAACCACAAAACAGCGACTCCCAGCGCAGATGACCACCAATGAATCACAAATCGAATGGTGACATTTTCTATCGTCGCGTTCTGTGACCGGTACAAAGCGCCGCTTCAGCCCGCCGTCCAGCCAGCGTGTCGGCGATTAGACCGATTGTCGGATGCGCTCGCTTGATTTCACCTGAAATCGCCACCAAGGGCACGCGGCCTTTTCACAGAGCCGCCTCTCCATGGCCAGAACCATTACTTCGCCGCTCGCTTTGTCGATGGTGGCTCGCCTTTTGTTTCCGGCACGGTTTTTACGGCCCGTTTCGACTACTGTTTTATGTATTAGTTTTCGTGTCTTTATTGTGTGCTTTTTATCCGAATCGCCGCGCGTCCCATTGAGTTGATTGTGTCAGGAGAACGCGAGGCCGGCGGTGGGCCGGCTGGTTTTATTTTACGTCCGATTTAATTACGCTCGGCAGGCTGAAAGCGCTGTCTCATGGCAGGCGCTCCACTCGGCGGCCGCTCCCTCGCTCAGCCCGTCAGCTGACCCTCTGTTAGAGAGGTCACGAGACAACTGACAGGCTTCTGCCACATGAGAGGTCACGAGACAACTGACAGGCTTCTGCCATATGAGAGGTCACGAGACAACTGACAGGCTTCTGCCACATGAGAGGTCATGAGACAACTGACAGGCTTCTGCCACATGAGAGGTCACGAGACAACTGACAGGCTTCTGCCACATGAGAGGTCACGAGACAACTGACAGGCTTCTGCCACATGAGAGGTCATGAGACAACTGACAGGCTTCTGCCACATGAGAGGTCACGAGACAAAACTGACAGGTTTCTGCCACATGAGAGGTCATGAGACAACTGACAGGCTTCTGCCATATGAGAGGTCACGAGACAACTGACAGGCTTCTGCCACATGAGGGGTCGCGAGACAACTGACAGGCTTCTGTCACATGAGAGGTCATGAGACAACTGGCAGGCTTCTGCCAAATGAGAGGTCACGAAACAACTGACAGGCAAACCGGGTTTTTAACGTTCGAAACCAGTGGCGTCACTCCGCTTCCGGGGATGCTGGACGAGGAATCGAATTTGAACATACGTATTCCCTCAGTTTTCGTTTTCCAACATATCAAACAATAATAGATTTAAATAACTTTCTATCTAAATCCGAACGTTTAGATTGTTTTAATGACTATGTACTACTCGAGCAAGAGAAAGTTATGGAACTGCTTGCGGTATAGTCTGTTTCCAGTATAGTTTATTCGTAAGTTTTGGCCATTTAATTATTTCTGAGCAATTATTTATTTCCACAATCATCAGCTAGTGGTAATCAATATCGGTTCGTTCACGATGATGATATTTGTGTGACATTTGGTTCGTCGATATGCAGCATAAAGCTTATGAGGAATTAAAACGTGTATTGCAAATGCTATTGTAAGATTGAAAATTAAATTTATGAAACTATTTGATAAAGTATCCAATCATGTTCATCAAAAATTACACGAAACAACATTTTGATGCACCAGAACACAATTTTCACATGCCAGCTGAACACTATTTATTGATATGGTATGGATATAACTAATGAAATATGTTTTGTTTAAGCTGGTTGTTAGGTATATTTATGCCACTATGAGGAAATGACTGTCATTTCATTGATAACACCGTTTTCAAAATATTATTTTATATTTGTTTGATTTTACCTTAAAAAACATTGAAATACCAGTACTCTAAAAACATTGAAATACCAGGGCATGTTCACCGAAAGAAGCTGCCCATCTTTTAAAGTGTCGGTATGTCGCTTCACAAATGCATCTTAAACAAATGATAGCAAAACTCAAAGCTTCAACTAATAGCAAGGGGAACAGGCTTGATCTAGTTGTTCGTTTACTCTTCCTCCTCATCTCTCATCCTCTACTTCCACCTCCCCCTCCCTGCGACTTCTCTCACACCTCTCCAGTTTATCTTGACATGACTCGTTGGTCCACCAGTCTCTTCCCAGTCTCTTCACCTCTTCACTCCTGACCTTTCGCGGCCAACGATTGCCGGCATGTGAGAGACCTCGCAATTAAAATGCGGCGACGCGTTCAGCAACGTTCGATCGACCGACGCCTGAACACAGACGCTACTCGCCCAGGAGCGTCCCATTGTGAAGCGCCCAGATCTGCCGTTTCACTCAAGAGTCCATTATCTCTGCAACAAGGCGTGCACTAATCCAGCGTAAGTATGCTAGTCTGACGCCGGCACACATACACAATCGATGGTGTGCAGGCTAGAGATGCAAACTCGCGTCGATCGGCGGTCCGACCGCTGGCATCTCTTCTGTCGCGCAGTTGGATTCTGTCGCGCAGGGTGATGCGATGTTGCGGTTGTGTTACCAACCGCAACATTGCGATGTTGCGGTTGTGTTACCAACCGCAACATTGCGATGTTGCGGTTGTGTTACTTGTCACCGGTGGAGATCTCGCGCTCTTCAGACACGATCTGTGGCCTGCATGACTGTCGGATAGAGGGCGGTGGTGGCATCTCTGCACTCTAACTTGGCTCCGACTGCGCTGCGGGTTCCACGCCGTCAAGCTAAAACTCCTCCCGGCTAATAGGTCACATTTAATTAATGATTCAGCCGATGACAGCGATTGAAAGGAACCATATTATAAGCGATGATTGGGCTTTAACCGAGTGCCTGAGAACAAGGTAATTCACAATGGGCCTAACTTCGGCTGGAGCTGCTTTGTCAGCCGTCCATTGTGTGGGCGAACAGTGGGTCAAGCGGCCCTAGCCAGTGCTGAAATTATCACGTCACCGGGGCGCGCACGGCTGTGCAGCCCCCAGGCGGAACACAAACATGACAAACCAGGTAGGCGCGATGTGGTGTCAGCGTGCTGCAATGCTGCAGACGCCGAATTGGGGTGAGGAGGAATGCAAACTGTGACAAAACGGATTCAAACGTATTATAAATAGGTATCTGGTATGTGTGTTCATTTGATATTCACTTCGCATAAATATTTTTTATTCTTCATAAAAGGCAAAAGGCTTTCGGATAGTTGCATGATGATAGCACCAACGTCTTTCATAAAAATAACAGATTATATTTTCAAACCAGTCTTATCGTCTAACTATTGTGATGTCTTTATCTCCTGAGAGGACGATATTGTAAACAACCTATATATACTATAAACCAAATACTAAGTCGAGAAGTAATCACCTGGAAGTAGGAACAGGTTAACAAATGGACACACGCTCTGGCGATAACGTGCCGTATATGATAACTTGCGAGACTTGATCATAACTGACAACAAGCAGATCATTACAACCTCAGGGCTCCTACCACCTTTCTCCAACATTGATAACATCCCAGTCACTATAACACTCAACATAGATACAACTAGCACTAACACGCAGACTAAAGACGTTTAGGACTACCAAGGACTCGATGCTGATAAACTGACTTAGACACTTTTACACGTTGACTGGGACCAGATTCTTGATGGTGACATACACACGGCAACCGAGCGGTTCACATCAGACCTTTTAGAAGCAGCGACCGACGCCATTAAAAAAACGTATACGGAAAAATGACAAACCTGGATGACGAGTAGTGATGTAAATCGGAGTTGAAATTTTTGGACGACCGAAAATAGTCCGATGCCGATTTGGACTTCGGTCGGTCAGCCACATAAATTTTTGACAATTTTCGGTCAAAGCATACAGTAGCCTATTTCACAAAGCAAAAAAGTTTGTAATTACAAATAATTTCTTTGTAATTACAAATATTTTTTACACATGTTTGTAGTTTGGATTTCACAAAACCCCAGGGCAGTAAATCTTAATTTACTATTTACAAACTACTTTACAAAGATATTGTTTGTAAAAATGTTTGCAATTGCACATGTTCTATTTCTCGAAGGTTGACGGAAGTGAGGAAATGTTTGCAATTACAAGCTTGTAATTCCAGTGGGTCAGGGGTTCTGAATTTCAGAAACTGCATTGACAGTTGACATTGTTTGACTGTTCAGGTTATTTTCTTGGTGAGGTTGTTACGTTGCCGAGGTTGTTAGGGTAATGGTTTAGTTATGCATAGGTATAGCTGCCCCAAACAAGCTATTTCCCGAGAGATTCGAGGGATCTGCAGCTTTGAGGTCCCAGTGCACCATACCGATTGCGCTATGATGTGAGGGGCGCCTCCGCGCGGAGAATCCGCATGGCGATAGAATTGCAGCGGTCAACGATGTCTTGTGCAATGTGCAGTGAACCTTCACCCTTTACGACGTAGGAAATCGGCTAGGTTAGGTGAACAAATGGTCGAGAAATTCAACGATCTTTCTTTTAAGAGTAGTTCTGTTGTTATGCTCCGCCACCTGGTGAATGGTCAAATTCTGTTTACTCTAACTGCTTACCAAGATGTATTTTTACGATCAGAGTTTGCATTCCGATGAAATGTTAATTAAAATATTATTCTCCCTATAACTAATTTTATATTGAATAAAAAAATAAGCCACAATGTAAATATTTGTTAAATTAATTTGTTAACAATAAAATTATTTGTCATTAGCATTAAGTTTAATACAAACGTTCTTGTTTGTAAAGTTTTCTGCTGACTAAAATTCCTGTTTACAATTTGCTTTACAATCGGTAATTCAGAGGTGGCGAATGTTTGTGAAATAGCTTCGTGTGAGGCTTGCAATATTTTCTTGCGTTTGTAATCGCAAACATTTGTAATTACTAACTTCTTTGTGAAATAGGCCTCAGATCACAATTCACGCATTTTCCTACCTTACAGGTATTTACACCTTACAGGCAGTTAATTGGATGATCTTCTGATGTTTTCTAACAAAGTGTGGTATGATTGATGTATTCAAATGGGAAATTGAAACAAAGATTATGTGATTGTAATTTTGGACATGAAATAAAGTAAAAACATCACTAATTGCCATGTATATTAGGTATTAAAATTCGGGGCCGGACGCAGCATAATAGGACAAATGGAAACGACAGCGCAACTTTGTGACAGCACTCAGCAAACGACTCCGAAGCAGAGGCGGAACTTTTTGTTTTTCGTTGGGGTTGTAATTGGGTCGGCGACCGGGGGGGGGGGGGGGGGGGGTAGTAAAAGCGACTAATGATAAAAATGAAGTATGTGCAAAATTGAAGTTTAACACCTTAGAATGAACATAGGTTGTAATACCTCATTACTGACGTATTTTAGCAACAGCGAGGTGTGCAATCTTAAACAAATTGAAAGTATCATGTTGGGTCAAAGTAGGCAAAGACTACCTCATGGTAGCTCACACAACAATAATCAGCCAATATCAATATTAAGGTTGTACATAAATGGTGCGATTCAGCAACTAGCCATTTCTTGCAAGAAAGGCACCTCCTCCTGGTGATGGTCCAGGTCCGGTCCTTTTATATATTACAGTGAGATATAAAAATACTTATAACATATTTGATATTTCCCACAACTCACAAGGCCCATGGGTGGATAATTGTTTTCAAAGTTGCCCCGGCCGAGGACAGGGGCGCAACCAAGGGGCCCTAGGGGGCACGTGGCACGTGGCGGTCCGTGAAGTTAGTGACGGAATCGGATTCGAATTCAGCGTCGAGTAGCGATTTGCTTCAAAATGTGGGAACAGTTTAATTGGGGTACGCTGATCACGCAAATGACATTCATTTTGACATTCAAGGTCATCTTCAAAATCATCTTCAAGGTCAAAGGACGGGGTGGCTCAAAACGACCCGAAGTTATTGTCCGATCGCAAAACAAAATAATGGTATCATTCTATTCCTCGAGCCAATATCTAGGCGCAGCTTTCGAAACCTCACTGGAGGCAAATGACCTTGACCCTCATTTTCAAGGTCAAAGGACAAATAACCCGAAGTTATTGTCCGATCGCCAAAATAATGGTCTCATTCGATTCCTCGGGTTAATTCGATTCCTCATTCGATTCCACAGCCTTCGCAAACTCACTCGTGGCAAATGACATTGACCCTCATTTTCAAGGCCATATGACGGGGCGGCTCAATACGACCCGAAGTTAGAAGCCGATTGCCAAAATAATGATCTCATTAGATTCCTCGGGTCAGTATCTGCCGTAACCTTTGCAACCTCACTCGTGGAAAATGACCTTGACCCTCAATTTCAAGGTCAAAGGACTCAAAACGACCCGAAGTTTAATCCAATCGCCATTGATCTTGAAATTGAGGGCCAATGTCATTTGCTACGAGTGAGGTTGCGAAGGCTACGGCTATATACTGACCCGAGTAATCGAATGAGACCATTATTTTGGCGATCGGACAATAACTTCGGCTAAGATTACCGTGAATGTCAAAATGAATGCCATTTCGTGATCAGCGTGCCCCAATTGACCTGTCACCACATTGTGAAGCGAATCGCTACTCGACGCTGAATTCGAATCCGAATCCGTCGCTATCTTCATGGACATGCGGGGGCAATAACGATTGAGGGCGCCTCTCCTGGGCGTCTGGACACCGAAGGTGCCACTCTCGAGTGCAGGTGGCGCCCCTTGAGTCGTGAGTGCCGGCGGCACCCCTTTAGATCGGACAATATGCCTCTTTTAGACCGGAGATAGCGACCCCAACTGTGCCTCCCCCGAAAATATAAGTTTTCTGACCTGCCCGAGGTGTTCACTAAGACAAAGTTGGCAAGGCTCAGCCTCCTTTGACTACCCCCCCCCCCCCATTTCGAAAGCGCACCGAAAGCGCAATTTTACCCATATTTTTCACAGAGAGTCGTACCAAGTAGGGGAAGGTGGGGTAAGACGGCCCACTGGGGTAAAACGGACCACCAGCCTTCCCGGCTAAACCGCTGCTGCCATCTGCTGCACTATACACTAACTACCTTTGTTTACCTTCGCGCCAGTCGCCATCTTGGGCTCAAGGCTGGCTGCAGGACGTACGGATATTGAGTTATTGAGTAAAATGTTGGTTTTCGTCGCGCTGATCTACTGTTAGAATTCTAGGAATGATTCAATTTAGACGCGTTTTTTGCATTATTAATTTTTCTTTGTATTTTGCTGTGAAGAGCAATTGAAGAAGCACAAGTTAGGGCAGGCAAGTTTTCGCGATGTCTGGCCATTTAGCATAGACGCCATGTTGTTTTCAAAATTTCGGTTTGGGGTAAGACGGCCCACTAGTGGTCCGTCTTACCCCGTGGTGGTCCATTTTACCCCACAGATGCAAAATCTCGCTAAAACACTGACTTGTTTAAAGTACCTATGTATCTACCAATTTCAATGAGCCAATTTCATTCCTATTTTCAGATGCCGCGCAATTACGAGCGTAAAACCAATCGTGGAAGTTGGGACGAGGAGAAAATGGCGTTAGCCATTGAAGCTGTGAAATCGAAATCGATGGGGTTTTCGAAAGCTGCCAAATCATTCAGCGTCCCCAAGACAACCCTGAAGCGAAGGGTGAAAAATCAGAACAAATGTGCCAAGGGGACTGATAAACTGTTGGGCTCCAGGATGACTGTGTTTAGCCCAGCTCAGGAGAAGGAGCTGGTGAACCACATCTTTGTGATGGAGAGCAAGTTTTTCGGACTAACAACCAAAGACGTGAGATACCTGGCCTTTCATATGGCGGAAAAGAATAACATAACTCACAACTTCAACAAGGAGAGCGGTCTCGCCGGAAAAGACTGGTTGGCCGGGTTCCGACGCAGGCATCCGGAGGTGGCGCTTCGTGTGCCTGAGGCGACATCGGCAGCCCGTGCCAGGGCATTTAATCGAGTGAACGTGGGGAAGTTTTTTGATATTCTAGAGCATGAGATGGACATCTCAAAGTTTCCGGCTCACCGCATCTTCAACTGTGACGAGACGGGGCTGACGACTGTCCAGACAAAGTCGACCAAAGTCTTCGCACGCAAAGGGAAGTCTCAGGTCGGCACCCTGACCTCAGCGGAGCGTGGCATCCTCACAAGTCACAACGGCCGTGGCCTGTATGGGTGCAGGAGGCAACTACATCCCACCGTTTCTGATCTTCCCACGGGTTCGGATGAAGCCTGAATTGCTGGATGGCTGTCCACCTGGAACCGGACACGCCTGCCATCCGTCAGGCTGGATGCAGACCGACATTTTCACTCAGTGGTTCCGCCATTTCTTAAGCCATGCTAAACCTTCCGAGGAGGATCCGGTTCTCCTGATCCTGGACGGTCACGTGACTCACACGAACAACTTGGAAGTCATCGAGCTGGCTAGAGCGAACCACGTGACCATGATCGTGCTGCCCCCGCACTGCACGCACAAGCTGCAGCCTTTGGATGTTGGCTTCATGCTTCCACTGAACACATTATTTTGCCAAGCAGTGGAGAAGTGGCTCAGAAACAACCCCGGCAGAGTGGTGACTGTTTACCAGGTTGGCCAGTTGTTCGGGGAGGCCTATCTCCGGGCTGCAGTTCCAACGACTGCCATCAACGCATTCCGCCGGACTGGCATCTTCCCGTGCAACCGTGACGTCTTCGGGGAGGAAGATTTCGCTGCGGCAGAAGTCACAGAGAGACTGGATGAGGACGTCGCTCCAGCAACGGCTTCAACCAGCTCAGAGCAGCCGCGCAGTCAGCCCCCTGCTGCTGGTCCAGCAACGGCTCCAACCAGCTCAGAGCAGCCGCGCAGCCAGCCCCCTGCTGCTGGTCCAGCAACGGCTTCAACCAGCTCAGAGCAGCCGCGCAGTCAGCCCCCTGCTGCTGGTCCAGCAACGGCTTCAACCAGCTCAGAGCAGCAGCGCAGCCAGCCCCCTGCTGCTGGTCCAGCAACGGCTTCAACCAGCTCAGAGCAGCCGCGCAGCCAGCCCCCTGCTGCTGGTCCAGCAACGGCTTCAACCAGCTCAGAGCAGCCGCGCAGCCAGCCCCCTGCTGCTGGTCCAGCAACGGCTTCAACCAGCTCAGAGCAGCCGCGCAGCCAGCTCCCTGCTGCTGGTCCAGCAACGGCTTCAACCAGCTCAGAGCAGCCGCGCAGCCAGCCCCCTGCTGCTGGTCCAGCAACGGCTTCAACCAGCTCAGCGCAGCCGCGCAGCCAGCTCCCTGCTGCTGGTCCAGCAACGGCTTCAACCAGCTCAGAGCAGCCACGCAGCTCCCTATATGTGAGGCAGAAGCTCCCTATATGTGAGGCAGAAGACTCATCCAGTGAAGATGAACCCTTGCCAAGCAACAGCCACGAGGGTCTCGCTGTCTCACCTCATCACATCATCCCGGTTCCGAGAGCATCCCGCCAAGCGCAGAAAGGCAAAACGAAGAGGCGTCGCATAACGGGAGCATGTGCAGTGCTAACAAGCTCTCCGTACAAAAAGATGCTGCAAGAAGATAAAGGACAGGCCAAGGCGCACACGAAGAAGAGGAAAGCACACAGCAAAGAAAAGAAACCCAAAAAGAACCGCAAGCGTAATGTACGCGACCGTGTCTTATCAAGTGACGAGGATGAAGACCCTGACACACTCTGTCTTTACTGCAATGACAGCTTCACGCGCTCAGTATCAGAGGAGGTGCGCTGTAGCGTTTGCAAAAAATGGGCGCATGATATGTGTGCGGGAATCGGGGAGGAAGACGAGTCGTTCACATGTGAACTATGCGTCTAAGTGCTGAGCTTGGGGGCGTGTCTGTGCAATGTGCATGTCTGCAATGCATGTCATGCACAATGCACTGCAGTGCATGTCTGCTGAGCTGACATGCATTTTATACCAAACGATATTATCAACAAGCACTTTTTTAGTTCGACTTCTATCACATGTCTGAGTGCAGAATAAACGTTTATTGTGTTATTTTATCGTTTTTTTTCCCTTTGGTTGACAAGAGAATAGAAGTTATACAAGCATAGATGTATAGCAGGCACTGCTGGGGTAAGACGGACCACTTGTGGTCCATCTTACTCCGCGTTTTTTCTTGTCGCTGAATTTGACTTGTCCCCCTTTAAGAGCAAGTACCGCCTACATTTCTTGAATTTCAAAGCCAGCGTCTGCACGCATCAAAAGAGCAAAGAATCCACATTCACAAGACTATGAACATTGTGAGGTTGGATAGCATGGTAGCGAGAAATGTGACTTCAGACCTTAGCTGGTCCGTCTTACCCCACCTTCCCCTATGCATTTTTATGCTGGGATTATATTTGCGTTTCTTTATTCTTTTTAAATAATAACTAAGGTCTTGCAAAAAAAGGTCTCTCAAAAATGGCTGCCCCGGCCCCGCCGAGGCAACTTTGAGGTTGCCCCGGCCGCAGCCGGGGCTGCCCTATAGGATTCTCCACCCATGCACAAGGCAAACAAATTAGGCGAGAACCAAACAGCATTATTTTAGTAAGGCAATACATTAATCCCATCACCGAATAACTAACTTTATCACCGTAAATGACTTAAAATCACCAAAACGTCACAACATATTGAGGATTTCGGGCTTCGGCCGATGGACTTCTTTAAAAATATGTAAGCTGGCTCCAAGGGTTAGGTTAGGTGAGGTGAGGTGAGGTGAAGTGAGGTGAGGTGAGGTGAGGTTAGGTGAGGTGAGGTGAGGTGAGGTGAGGTTAGGTTAGGTTAGGATAAAAGCTTGAGAAATAAATGGTGATGCTTTAACATGGAAGTCAATGAGAAAGTGGTCATTTCGGTGATGGATTAATCCTCTCCCTACGGGAGCTTTTTTCACTTTCGCCTTACGGGGGGGGGGGGGGGTCTGACAGGCCCCCCTGTTAACTTCCAAACCAAGTAACTTTGAGCAATGCGGTAAGAACCAGCATGTTGCCTGTCATGAGAGGAATCTAACAGTATGCGAATTTTAGGTTTCAGGTCAACGGGTGACCTTCCAGGTCAAGTGAATGACCTCGGACTTACCACGTCCGGAACAGAGATTTTGCCATGCAGAAAACCTCAAAATTAGAAATTGATAAATGTAAATAAAAAGGCATTTTCCTAGACCAGTTTTGGCTCAGAAATACAAAAAAGGTAATTATTTGTTCGTATCTTGTCAAAAAAAGTTAAAAAAAAATATTAAAAAAATGACGTCATCAGTTTCTTACACTTAGAGAGCTATCACTCAGTCAAAAATGAAGATATTGCTTTGAAATTTGGTATGGGTATTGTCCATACTCAGTACTCTCACATGAATTCCGGTTTTTCTAATATCTTTGAAAATTGTGATTTTGTGGGGATTTAAAAAAAAAATTAGGGGTCAAAACCCCAAAATTTTGACAATCCGAGATCGCCATTTTAAAGAGAATGCTATTTTGTATCTTTGGTGAATTGCGTTTGCAATTTGTTTCAAAACTCTGTTTTCTACGATTTTGCAAATATTTATCATTTTTTACCAACATGACGTCATCAAAACATGATTATCTCCAAAACTACTCAACCAATTTCAATTAAAGTTTTACAGCCTACGTATAATTGTTGTAAAACTCAACTACCAAAAATTTCAGCAACATGCATTGCATGTGTAAAAAGTTATTCAAGAAAACCCTCAGGGTTCTGTCAGGCCCCCCCCCCCCTTGTAGGGCGAGGGTTAATACCCTGCCTTTTAGGAATAATAAAAGACGTACGTAAAATTAGCAGCTGATTGATATTGCCCAATCTATAATTTTGAGGCCCGTCGCCTCAAAATTGCCTGAAAGTAGACAGGTAGGTCCTCCTTGCCACGCTAAACACGAAAAACGTAAAATTATCCTGGAATACGGGCTACTTTTAAAGTTATAACGTGTTAAGTTTTGAATGTCTGTCAGTTGAATATCTGGCTAACTTGACGCGGAAAGCTTCCAATTCCTGCGCAGTCGTTTCAAAATAAAGGAAGACAGACATTCAAAACTTAAACAAATCTATAACTCTGAAAGTACCCCGTGTTCCAGGCTAAGCTTACGTTTTTCGTGTTCAGCGTGGCAAGGATGGCCTACCTGCCAAGTTTCAGGCGATTCTGAGGCGACGGGACTCAAAACTGTAGATCTCTAAAACGGTATAACTCTGAAAGTAGCCCGCGTTCTAGACTAATTTTAGGTTTTTCGTATTCAGCGTGGCAATGAGGACGTACCTGCCAAGTTTCAGGAAATTCTGAGGAATTCTGCCTCAAATTTTAGATTGCCCAATAGATTGATACTACTGAGCAATATCAATCTACTGCTAATTTGACGTAGCTGAATAAAAGAGACAGATATGACGCAGCTATGTCAAATATGTACATTTATTTTGCCCTTGTATTATTGCTTATTGTATTATTGTATTATTGTATTATTGTATTATTGCTATTATTGCTTTCAATATTTATGCTGCTTTCAATATTTATGCTGTTTTCACATGCGTTTTTGTTTGATTGATGTTGGATTAGGCTATTCTCTTTTAAAATGACTTTTACTGATGTGGCCCTCTACTTTTCAACACCATGACCAGGTATATCTTGTGAAAATAATGTTTGTCTGGCTAAAAATTGAAGGTTCTGATAAATTAATCCTAAATTTAAACCCATGATTTGGGTCTATGATTATTTGTGGTCTTTTTCCAGCTCAGGATGATTGGTATGCCTTCACGTCTTTCACACACCAAAATATGTATAATATTGTTCAAGTTCTTCATTAAGTGTCAATTTCACCAGCATATTTTAGCTCAAAATGTAATATAACTTTTGCCAACCGCGTAAGGGTGCACTAATGTTAAATGTGTGACCTATCCAGAACTAAGCCCAATGTAAAATATGCTACACTCAATCTTGCTTTGCTCATGTTTTTATGTTAACACCTATAGATTGCCATTTTGTGGGTGTCTGAAATTGACAGAAATGTTACCCGTTTGTCAGTAGGTAGTGTTGTTCTATAGTGTTTATGACCCAACTGAATATGACCCTACACCCCTGGGTACCTACATAGTCTTTCTCAGTAATTTTGGGATAACATGTTGTACTACCTATTGTTGGATTTTAAATGTTATTTTATGACAAACTTTACTAACATTTTAAAGTTTGTCCTTTTCTGTGTTCATATATTTATTAATTGTTTTGTTATGATTGTTATTGAAAATTCCTTTGGTGAAAAATCCTTTAGTTTTGTGTATCATTTACTGTATTGATTTACTTGGGTAGGCATTCCCTGGCAATGTTGGGGTTGTAATATTAATGATTGGGGTTGTAGTTTTTGTGGATGCAGTTGTAGCTACAACCCCAAAAGTATATAAAGTTCCGCATGTGCTCCGAAGTAACCACATACAGACAACAGCCAGAACACTCGTCGAACATCAACACGGCCCATACAAGTATTGCCCATCACTGAATCACTGATCGGACGTAAACATCACAGAGACATACCAACACTAGAAACGACAAACGGTGACATAGTTACAGACGAGACGGACAAAGCCAAGGTCCTAGATACTATAGGTAGACCCATCCGGGGTAGGCAGCGAATGACGTGACGTCACGGGCACGTGGCGTCACACGCTCCATATTCAAATAGTGTTAAATTTGCCTTCTTTCGCGTCCTACCATTTGAATACCTTAGGTGCCAGCGGGAATAATTGGGTACTAAATCATTGATTGAAATGTCCTCTACAGCTCGCTTAATTGTCATCTTCTCCTAAATTGTAAGGGGGAGCCTCTAGGCGATGTCAAACCGAGGCATGCATCCGAGCGAGGCACATGCGGGCATATGAGGTAATGTTTGGATTTGGGTCACGGGGAAGTATTACTGGGTGGTGTTTTATGGCTGAAGTGCTAATTTTGTATTATTTAATCTGGTTGTTGATGAAAGAAGGTGACTTGAGGATACTTTGGAGCAGTATCAATCAGGTGAGAGTATTTTTCCATCTGAATTGCACTTGTTTCACCTAAAATTATGTTGAAGATTGTTGAATGACGAATGCGCCACCGTTAACTGCCTTTTCCTGTGTTATATTAACTTGATATTTTGCGGTATTCTTATCATGTAAGCATTAGTGAATATACAAATTGTGCTTTGTTATAGAAAATGTTAAATAGGCTAATTCTAAATGATCCTTTTATTGGATTTGAAAGCAATAGCAACGATGCGAATGTTGTACACAAATGTAAACAAACATGGCGGCTGCGCCGGTCTCAAACGCGTATTTCCTTTCGTAGACCGAGAAGTGCCACATCGACGTACCTTTCATACTTACGGACGGTCTACCAACGCTCCTGTTTCGGCCACCACATTGGTGGAAATCGAGCTGGACCGTGACGTCATGGGACAGGGTGGACACGTTACGGAGATAGGCATGACGCCCCTAGGGCAAAGACAACATCTTTAACGAACACTATACTTCTCAAATGAATCTTGACACAGACTCACTAGAATTACCGGACGACAGTGTCAGATCCAGGGGGGGGGGGCGTAGGGGCTGAGGCCCCGTGCATTAGAAAACGGCGCCCTCAGGCACCGCGGCGCCGTTCTTGCAAAGGATTTGCCGGCGCCGAAGGCGCCGTGGCGTTCTCGGGAGGTTGCAAGGGCGCCCTTGTGTCTACCGACAGCGTCGCAGCACTCTTGAAAGGCACCCTGGTACCCTCAGAAGACAGCTTGCCGCCCTCACAACGCATTATGCCGCCCTCAGAAGGTACATCGCCGCCCTCGGAAGGCATTATGCCGCCCTCGGAAGGCATCATGCCGCCCTTGGAAAACATCATCTCGCCCTCGGAAAATGTGTCGCCCTCGGAAAACATTGTGTCGCCCTCGGAAAACATTGTGTCGCCCTCGGAAGACATTTTGCCGCCATCGGAGTGCAATATGCCGCCCTCAGAGCGCAATATGCCGCCCTCGAAGGCATCCTGCGCTCTCAGAGCGCATTATGCCGCTCTTGGAAGGCATCATGCTGCCCTCGGAAGGCATCTTGCCGCCCTCGGAAGGCATGTTGCCGCCATCAGGTTGCATTATGCCGCCCTCGGAAAGCATCGTGCCCTCATCATAGTCCAGAGAGCATTATGCCGCCCTCGGAAAGCATCATGTCGCCCTCGGAAAACATCTTGCCGCCCTCGGAAGAAATTTTGCCGCCCTCGAAGTGCATTATGTCGACCTCGGAAGATGTCTTCTGGCCCTCGGAAGGCATCTTACCGCCCTCAGAGCACATTATGCCGCCCTCAGAGTGCAATATGCCGCCCACGGAAGGCATCCTGCTGCCCTCATAGCGCATTATGCCGCCTTCGGAAAGCATCATGTCTCCCTCGGAAAACATTTTGTCGCCCTCGGAAGACATTTTTCCGCCCTCAGAGTGCATTATGCCGCCTTCGGAGTTCGGAAGACGTCTTGCTACCCTCGAAAGGCATATTGCTACCCTCGGAAGGTATCATACCGCCCCCGAATGGCACCTTGTCGGTCCGAAAGCGATGTGGTGTCCCGGCGCACTCAGAATGATGGCACCCTGACAGTTTCCCTCCGACGGCGACCTGACACCCGTGACCTTCGAAACCAATAATACGCTTTTCCCCCTCTCCCAACTCCCGATAGCGCCCTGGATGGCGCCTACGAAGAGGCCTGGACCCCCATTAAATAACCGTGACACTTTTTTAAATATGCCTGGCGAGGCGTTGAAGGTACTGACGTATTGTACCTATCACACCCGGGGCGCCTAAAAATAGCTTGGATGAATGTCCAATGTCCATGATGTCCACAGCTCCACAGAAACGTTGTCAGTGTCTGTCACCGCTGTCACCGATTTTTACGCGATTTGGTCCTAAGGGCTAACGTCAAAACGAACCTCTTGCTTTAAAATATCAGGTCCATTTTGACCTTACTGGTCTCCTGCAAGATCAAATTCAGGGTCAAACGACGGGGAACGCTGTAGCGCCCAAAGTTACTGTCCGATCGCCACAAATTGGTCTCCACGATTATTTGTGCCCATTTCCAAGATGACAAGAATGTTCAGAGTTGTGCCCCGTGACCTTGAATGTTAAATTCAGGGTCAAAGGACGGGATTTTTTCCCCGTCCTTTCCATTTCCAGAATGGCAAGCATTTTTAGAGTTGTGCCCCGTGACCTTCAAGTTAGCGCCGAAAGTTGGGCGGTACAGCGTTCCCCGTCCTTTGACCTTGAAGGTCACGGGGAGAAAATTTACTCTAAGAATACTCGTACTCGTATACCTGGAAATGGGCACGGGGCATCGTTTGAGACCATTTGTGTTGCAATCGGACGCAAACTTTGGGCGCTACGGCGTTCCCATCTTTTTACATTGAATTTGACCTTGAAGGAAACCTGTAAGGTCAAAATGGACCTGATTCTGGGAACCAGGAGGTTCGATTTGATCTTGAGACCAAATGTCAAATTGTCAAATCGGTGACCGACGCTGAAAGCGTTGCATAATCCCCTTGTATTGGCGCGACCCAATAAGAATGACTCAACTGTCGTAACACAAGATTTTGCTCCTTGTTTATCCACGTATGCAACTTAGTTTCCCGATGTTGCGACAATACATTTTTGTTTTGCTTCTCCGGGCTACATGTAGTTAGCCCGGAGTATACAAAATCATGCAAATCTTGTGAGTCATGTGAACCTACGTATACGTAGATCTGCAATCGGACCTTCCGATCAGGTCACCTTACTTTCAAAAGGGTCCCTCGCCCAGCGGGGTATTCAGCCGAACGGGGGGGGGGGGGGGGGGGGGCAATACTGCCACCTCGTTATCTTCTCTGTCTCGTTTATCAGAATCCTCGTTATCAGAATATGCCCCACCTGTGGGGGGGGGGGGGCATATTCTGCCCCTCGTTATCTTCCGAACCAATACCGCAGCGAGACGCGCAAGGGAGCAATCGAAAGCTCTCAATGAGACGCACGCAAAACATACGTGAAATGTTCGAAATAAGGCCACATGTCAGGTCACGGTCAGGTGAAGTGTCAAAATCGAGGTATTTGGGTTGATTTGCTATACTTTCCATTTAAAGCCTTATATTGCGACTATTATGGCACAAAGTGCTCTTATAGGCAGAATGCATCTTCCGCATAAGGGAAATTGAGATTGTAAGCAAAGGTCAAGCCGTCAAGGGCAGGTCAGAAAATATAACTATTAGCAAAAGGTCTACGAAAGCCATGCGACACATGTTTTATGGGTTATTTTACACGCATAATTTGATAATAGTAGCAAATTTTACACCCTGACTCCATATAATGGCCCTTAGGCGTAGTTCAGGTCATGCGAAGTTCAGGTCGCAGGTCAGGTCATGCATAAGGTCAAAATTTGAAATTGATTCATATAAATACAAAAGTCATGTTTCTAAACCAGTTGTGTCTAATAAATACAGTGGTGGCCTTTATTTACCTGTATCTGGTAATTAAAATCCATAAAATACAATTTCAACAAATTACGTCATGTTATGTTATTATTATAACCTTATGTTCAAAACTTAGCTTGGAAAATATAAAAAAAGAGAAAGTTGAATATATTTCGGATACAATCCTTCTTCAGTTCAGTTATATTCCATTTTTTCTTATATTTTCATGTTTATCCCTTTATTGACTCAGAACTGTAAAAACCACATTCGTGTGGATTGTTCGTTATTATACAATACAATACACTACAATATATCAAATCTCCACAACACAACACAAGTATTTCGTCATATAATTACGTCATGAGTTAATCATACTTGGGAGCAAAGTCAGCAAAAAAAAATAAAGATTTTTCTTTGAAATTTGGTGTGGGTATCGTTCATACTATATTTTTTTTTAAATATATATATATTTTTTTGGGTCAAAAACTAACAAAAATGCAAAACCGAGATAGCCATTTTGAGAAAATACCATTCTATTTCATTTTACTTTTTTTGCGATTTGCTTTACAACTCGATTTGCTACAGTTTTTCAAGCATTTATCGTTTTTCCACCAAAAATGGCATGACCTGACGTCACTAATACGTCATTATCTCCCAAACTATTTCACTAATTTGAAAGACATCAGCTGTGAAAACTACGGGGAGGCAATCCAAAAATTAATCGATCAAAAATTAGGTCGTAACGTCATCAAAATGGGTGGAGGATTGGATCTCCCTTATAAGGAGATCCAATCTAAAAATTTATTGTTTTCCTGTCATTTACACCTTCGAACACCATATCACCCCTAAAAAAATGCCCATCACCCCTGTTTTTTTTTCTCGGTTAAAACTGCACAAATCGCGCCATCATATTTTCTTGTACTTGTATGATCAGATCCCTACTTTGGCAGATATGGCCAAAGTATGGGTCGGTGATCTCAATTTCGGCACTCGCAGCAGCCTCAGCGATCTAAATTTTGATTCGCCACCTGACTTCATGATCTAAAATTGGATTAGCTGGCTGACGACAGATCTTAAAAAAAATCACGCTGTGCTCGTTGCGTCGCGGAATCAATATTTAGATCGTCATTTAGAGTGGAATAAAGGCAATTGCCGAATCTAGTCACATTTATTATTCCTATATATTGATGGACAACATGTCCCAGCACTTTTCAACCTCCGAATATGCGTATGCTGCTCCGAATTGGCCTAATGACATAGGACTCACAGTTACTGCACAGTTACTGATACTGTATGTATGCCCAAATATGGGCGTAAAATCTAAAAATTGATTGATCTATTTTTGATCTCTCTGTAGTTTGCACAACGGACATGTTGAGAGAAGACGTAAAATGGATGCAACATAAGGTACGGAACGTTTCACGTCAATATCTAGCATAGTTTTCAAGATATTGAGAAACTGCCCCCCCCCCCCTCCCCGGGGCGCGGGTTAACCCGCGCCGTGCCGGTGCTCGGCACCACATTCGCCGTGCGCGGGGGTAAAGGAAATAGTTCACCTTGAAATGTTTTTACCCAACACGATTTGATTATATTTTGTAATACAATGTATTTTTATATTGTCAAAAATGGCCTTATATCGCGCCGATTCAGGACAGAAGGCCGTACGTTTTTATTGTTTATCAAAACTATATGCATACTCTCTGAGTCAGAGTCCTGACGTCACGCGAATGTTAACAATGGTTCAGCCAATCAGATTCGAAAGTAGTCGCGTAAGGATAGACTCGCATTGGAGATGTGCCAACCGGGGTCCGGCGATCGCTTGCTAGCACCAGCTGTAAGCTGATTGGATGATGGTATAGCCTCTGCCCGGGCTAAAACCAGTACAACATTCCTTCGCCAGCACCGCATTCCTTCGCCAAAAACTCAAATATATTCGGCTGGAGAGTCTTTTCAGTCAAGAAAACTTGCAGATAGGGGGTTTCCCAACACGGGCTACAAAACTGCTATTTCAGTTTAAAATTAATGTTGAAGGTGAACTATTTCCTTTAAGACACCCTCCCCCTCTAACTAAAAAACTAAAAGGGCTAGAAAGACACGGAAAAGAGGGGTCCAAAGCTCTCGACAAGAACATTTGAATGTACTCAGATATTTTTCCTAAAGCCAATATTTAGGCCACCTGAGGTCATCAAAGGTCAAATTTGCCAGTTTTAGGACTTTGCTCCAGAAACCCCCAGATATCACAGGAACTGTGATAGCTAGGAACAAAGGGAAAAGCGCAATGGAAGGCACTTGAAACATGCAATCGCCGAGGTGTCATCAGATGTTAGCTCAGGTTCAATAGTTTAGGCTCCAGAGCTCATCAAATGTCAAAAAGGCTATTTTTTGCAAAACAGTTTTTCACGAACCGCTTTGTACCTAATAACGACAAGGCAATCATTTTGATGCCATCGTGTTTGTCTCGTGAAGGCACTTCGACTCATTTTAAATTTGAACAGGTTAAGTCAACTTAAAAATTTGTCCTCATGTCAAGGCCAAGTGGTGATCCAAGTAGGTCATGATGCATATTGGAAGACGTGCCTCGACGAGAAAAACACATTGGTGTTGGTTTCACTTCTATATCGTCATTATGTCGAGAGTTATTGACATTCAACTGTTGGTGACCTCGGATGACCTCGGCTGACCCTGTAGGGGTTACTGAACAAAAATGGCACCTAAGCCAGCAAGAATGGCCTATAATAACATGATCCAGAAGGAATTATACTGATATATTGCGTATCCTTGGAATGGGAAGCATTTTTATATTTCCCCATTGACTTGTAATGGGGAGGTCACGAAATTGACCCGCCCTTAGGTCGCTGATATACAAATAAAAGATAAAAGAATTGTAGATATATATGACATTATGAAATCATGTAAGTGTAAAATCGATCATCCAAAAACTGTGACTGTGGTACGACCACAAGTTTTTTTTGGAGGTGGGGTCACATGGGTCACGGACATTGTAGGTTAGGAAAAGTATGCTTGATATAGAGTTATTAGTAACACTTTGAGGTAGATTACTCTGTTCCAGACCAATATGCGACAATTATTCAATTATGTGGTTTTATTTGTATGAAGTTTCAGCCATGCACCCACTTGTTAAAAAATCAATTTAACGAATAAATTGATTTAACAAATTAAGAAAAAACGATAACAACAAAGAACAAACATTTCACCTCACCGCATTAACACTAGTTAATAACAGTAACATATTTGCATCCGCTAATATTTAGCACTTCTTGCGTCTCAGCACTCAGCAACGGGGTGTGCCGTGGCCGTTCTTGTTTCTTTGCCTCCATGTAGAAATAACATCTGCTTCGTTGAGTAATGAGTGCCGACTCTTTTCTTTCTTGCTAGAGTTAGTTTCCGACTTGTCAATATCCTTACAATGTTTCTTTAGTCGGACCAGCCAAACCTGCATCTTTCTGTTTTATTATGTATGTCTTGATGAGTCTATTTCAGTTCAATTTCTAACTCGATCTTTTACATTATTATTTACCAAAATAATTGCTCTTTTCAAACCCTACTTTAAAATCAATCATTGGTCTTTCATCATAACTAGAAATTCGTAAAATACTTAGGTACATCACTCGCTGGAAATTGCTGGAAATGAATATCTTTGGCCTCGTCGTTTTACGAAGTTACTGCAACTCGCGCTGCAAGTTCGCGCGGTTACTTCTTAAAACGACTCAGGCTCTGAACTATTACGTTTAGGACTTGACATTTCTAGACCCTAAAGGAAAAATAGAATACGACTCTAAAAAAATGACTGCAGAAGACATAGACTCTTCGAAATGAATCGTCCCTCAGACGTTCTGATTCGGATTCCTACATCATACAACTATCCGTTGCATTTACCTTAGAAAAGTTGTGTCACTGCCGCGCAGAAAATGCCGCCGATTTTAGCTAAGTTGTGACGTAACAACTACAAGGACCATAAGCTTAATAGTTTTAGTTTGTAATAATTTCTGAGTTCATTTAGAGTTTCTGATCATTTTTGTTTAAATTTACATTATGAAAAATTCTCCTTATTTTTATGAGCCCAACATATTGGTAGCTTACAAATAGGTCCCAACCCCATTACACACTTCCAAAACAATATAACAGGTATTCAGGTGTGGTTGAACTATTACGAACTATTACGTTTAGGACTTGACATTTCCGAGCATACATGACAGCATGCATCTTTCGAGATAAAAAAATGATGGATTTCAGGAAAGTCTTTCATATAAAATCAACATTGCTTGACTATTTCCTGGGAGTATTGTTCAAAGATGAGATGATATTAAACCTTCTTAGAAGTCCCGTCTACATCAAGTAAGTATCAAGTCACAAATCACATCACACATCGCCAGCAATACGTTTCTCTGGGAAAATAATTTCCCCGGACGCTGAAGCACATACACACATAGGCATCACATTCTCAATTCTCAAAAGACCTGAGATTCCCACAAATGTGTGAATAACATAATTAAAAAAGCAAACATAGCCCTAATCCCTCTTTATCCAGTAGCCAAACACATACATCGCACCACACTCAGTCACATATACACAGCATACGTAAGACCACACTTTGACTATTGTCACATTGCGACAATGTTTGTGACGGACTGAATGTGTGTTTGTGACGGGACACCTTACTTTACAAGACGAATTGCGACTAGAAAAGGTGCAGAGTTGTGCGGCGAAACTTGGACAGGGACCTCACTCAAGACATCGACAAAGAAACTGAGATAAGACCTGGGATGGGACACCCTCAAGACACGACGAACGATGCACAAACAGCTGTTCTTTCACAGGCTCACAAACACACTACACCAACAAACTGCAGATTACATAAGACAGATACTCCCACAGTCACGAGTCCACAACACTGGAAAGGCACACTCTGAAACTCTAGAACACTAACACTCCCTGTCAACGGAATAGCATCCTTCCAACGATCATTCATCCCAAACACTACCCGCACATGGAACACACTGCCAGCAACACTTCGAACACAAGCCTTCCACAAAAGGTTCAAGAAAGTCATCGCGGATCTGTTCGGAACTACCAAACCCCCTACATACTTCTCATGCGGCTCAAAACTTGGAAAAAACATATCACACTCAAATCAGAAGGGGGAGCCTTCAGCTCAACGCTCATCTTTATCAAACGCCAAAGACTTTCTTCTTCAAGTTGTTCATGCGGCCACAAATCAGACTTTGCAGCATTTTGTTTTCCACTGCCAGTGGCGTACCCATGATTCACTCCAGGAGGGGGCAGTTTTGATCCGGGGGCATAAGGTGCCCCCGTCCAAAAAAACTCACCGGATGTGGCCCACTATTTTTAGAGGGGGTATATTTTCAACATTTTTCTTTAAAAAATAAAAAATAAACTCTTTTTTTTTCTTTTCGAAATAGGGCCCTTCGGGCGCTACTTCCAAAGGGGCACATACGGCCAAGAGGGTAAGTACGGACCTTCAGGAGGGGGAAATTGCCCAGTTTGCCACCCCCCCCTTGGGTACGCCTATGTCCACTGCCCACTTTTTCAAGATTTGAGGACCAAGTTTCTTCGGCAGTTATCACAATTGTTAGTCCTGATTTCAACCGACTGCAAAGAAAAACAGACAGGTTACTCACACTGACGCATGTACACAGCATTCACAGTGACGACGGTCGGGTGGTCGCGGGGCTCTTCCAGAACTACGTAATTGAAGGAATGAGGTGGCGACGGCGGCGGCGGCGGCGGCGGCTGACGCTGCGACCGATTAACCTTTTATTTCACTTGATTCCGGCGGTCGTGTCATATTTTGTCCCATATTTATGTTAGGAGAGGTGCCGTGATTAAGTCTTTTGAACTTTTGCACCGATCCTATTATTTCATTTTGTGTACATTGCTTTTTCTATTTGATTTCGAAATAAATAGCAACAACAACCTATTAGCGTGTTTGCAGTCCAAACGGACGGCGCTAGTAATATGTATCCCATCGATGCGTCGTATCGTCATCAAAACCAACTGTAACAAAACCGATGCCACCGATTGAACCTGATATCCAAGCTACTTTGCATCCTTAGTCGGTTAAGTCCCTGTCACTTTTTGACCCACGTACCGCATTAGAACTATCACCTCATGGGAACATCGAACACAGTATGTCTTGGCACCGACCGGACACCATCCACATTTTTCTAAAATATTTTTTCTTCTTTCTATTTCATTTCTCTTTCTCTCTTTCCCTTATTGGATCACAATCACGCTTAATTCGTCCCCAGACAGACCCATCACCGAACAAACACGCTAAATACCGTATCACAGAACAGAC
>JAXIVJ010009646.1:2500-50193 GCA_036785665.1 Chirona hameri | reverse complement strand
TGATTGCAAGTTTACATTGCAAATTAAGCATGCCGTTCCCATATCCGTGCCCGTTCCCGTTCCTTTCCTCTAGTTGGATGCCACATTTCGAGCATACAGTCGCAACCGGCGCCGAGATAATAAGCCGTTCATTGATGACAAAGACGGATTGATGGATAGGATAACATCTTATCTTAACAAAAACAGGAATAACTTAAAATGTGAAAGTCCTTAGCACCGCTCACCTTAACGTCTCCTTCAGCACGGCTTTCAGGAAGGGAATTTTGCTCATGACATCGGCAGTGACTGGTTGCTGGTGGCCTTGAGGCAGGGCTGAACAGATCTCACGATAAAGTGTCTGCTGCGCCTCCGGTGTGTTGGCCAAACACCACAGGGCCATCAGAAGAGCTGGCACCGTCTGTCAACAGACTCCACCACAGGACTATCAACAGAGCCGTGTCAACAGACATCACCGCAGGACCATCAACAGAGCCGGGTCAACAAACACTACAGGACCATCAACAGAGCCAGGTCAACAGACACCACAGGGCCATCAACAGAGCCGGGTCAACAGACACCACAGGACCATCAACAGAGCCGGGTCAACAGACACTACAGGACCATCAACAGAGCCGGGTCAACAGACACCACAGGGCCATCAACAGAGCCGGGTCAACAGACACCACAGGACCATCAACAGAGCCGGGTCAACAGACACCACAGGGCCATCAACAGAGCCGGGTCAACAGACACCACAGGACCATCAACAGAGCCGGGTCAACAGACACTACAGGACCATCAACAGAGCCGCGTCAGCAGACACCACCACAGGACCATCAACAGAGCCGCGTCAACAGACACCACCACAGGACCATCATCAGAGCCGGGTCAACAGACTCCACCACATGACTATCAACAGAGCCAGGTCAACAGACACCACAGGACCATCATCAGAGCCGGGTCAACAGACACCACCACAGGACCATCAACAGAGCCGGGTCAACAGACACCACAGGACCATCATCAGAGCCGGGTCAACAGACACTACAGGACCATCAACAGAGCCGGGTCAACAGACACCACAGGACCATCATCAGAGCGGATCAACAGACATCACCACAGGACCATCAACAGAGCCGGGTCAACAGACTCCACCACAGGACCATCAACAGAGCCGGGTCAACAGACACCACCACAGGACCATCAACAGAGCCGCGTCAACAGACACCACCACAGGACCATCAACAGAGCCGGGTCAACAGACATCACCACAGGACCATCAACAGAGCCGGGTCAACAGACTCCACCACAGGACCATCAACAGAGCCAGGTCAACAGACACTACAGGACCATCAACAGAGCCGCGTCAACAGACACCACCACAGGACCATCATCAGAGCCGGGTCAACAGACACCACCACAGGACCATCAACAGAGCCGCGTCAACAGACACCACCACAGGACCACCATCAACAGAGCCGCGTCAACAGACCATAGGACCATCAACAGAGCCGGGTCAACAGACACCACCACAGGACCATCAACAGAGCCAGGTCAACAGACACTACAGGACCATCAACAGAGCCGGGTCAACAGACACCACAGGGCCATCAACAGATCCGGGTCAACAGACACCACAGGACCATCATCAGAGCCGGGTCAACAGACACAACCACAGGACCATCAACAGAGCCAGGTCAACAGATGCCACAGGACCATCAACAGAGTCAGGTCAACAGACTCCACCACAGGGCCATCAACAGAGCCGGGTCAAAAGACACCACAGGACCATCAACAGCCGGGTCAACAGACACTACAGGACCATCAACAGGGCCGGGTCAACAGACACCACAGGACCATCAACAGAGCCAGGTCAACAGACTCCACCACAGGGCCATCAACTGAGCCGGGTCAACAGACACTACAGGACCATCAACAGAGCCAGGTCAACAGACACCACAGGACCATCA
The DNA here is from genome assembly GCA_036785665.1 of Chirona hameri. Lineage (NCBI taxonomy): Eukaryota > Metazoa > Arthropoda > Thecostraca > Balanomorpha > Balanidae > Chirona > Chirona hameri. Next base: position 48,244 of record JAXIVJ010009646.1, on the reverse strand, counting down.
TCAGAGCCGGGTCAACATACACCACAGGACCATCATCAGAGCCGGGTCAACAGAAACTACAGGACCATCAACAGAACCGGGGCAACAGACACCACAGGACCATCAACAGAGCCGGGTCAACAGACACCACAGGACCATCATCAGAGCCGAGTCAACAGACACAACCACAGGACCATCAACAGAGCCGCGTCAACAGACACTACAGGACCATCAACAGAGCCAGGTCAACAGACACCACAGGACCATCATCAGAGCCGGGTCAACAGACTCCACCACAGGACCATCAACAGAGCCGCGTCAACAGACACCACCACAGGACCATCAACAGAGCCAGTTTAACAGACACCACAGGGCCATCAACAGAGCCGGGTCAGCAGACACCACCACAGGACCATCAACAGAGCCGGGTCAACAGACACCACCACAGGACCATCAACAGAGCCAGGTCAACAGACTCCACCACAGGACCATCAACAGAGCCGGGTCAACAGACACTACAGGACCATCAACAGAGCCGGGTCAACAGACACCACAGGACCATCAACAGAGCCGGGTCAACAGACACCACAGGGCCATCAACAGAGCCGGGTCAACAGACACCACAGGACCATCATCAGAGCCAGGTCAACAGACACCACAGGACCATCAACAGAGCCGGGTCAACAGACACCACCACAGGACCATCAACAGAGCCGGGTCAACAGACACCACCACAGGACCATCAACAGAGCCAGGTCAACAGACTCCACCACAGGACCATCAACAGAGCCGGGTCAACAGACACTACAGGACCATCAAGAGAGCCGGGTCAACAGACACCACAGGACCATCAACAGAGCCGGGTCAACAGACACCACAGGGCCATCAACAGAGCCGGGTCAACAGACACCACAGGACCATCATCAGAGCCGGGTCAACAGACACCACCACAGGACCATCAACAGAGCCGGGTCAACAGACACCACAGGACCATCAACAGAGTCGGGTCAACAGACTCCACCACAGGACCATCAACAGAGCCGGGTCAACAGACACCACCACAGGACCATCAACAGAGCCGGGTCAACAGACACCACCACAGGACCATCATCAGAGCCAGGTCAACAGACACCACAGGACCATCAACAGAGCCGGGTCAACAAATACACAGGACCATCATCAGAGCCGGGTCAACAGACTCCACCACAGGACCATCAACAGAGCCGGGTCAACAGACACCACCACAGGACTATCAACAGAGCCAGGTCAACAGACCACCACAGGACCATCAACAGAGCCGGGTCAACAGACATCACCACAGGACCATCAACAGAGCCGGGTCAACAGACACTACAGGACCATCAACAGGGCCGGGTCAACAGACACCACAGGACCATCAACAGAGCCGGGTCAACAGACACTACAGGACCATCAACAGAGCCGGGTCAACAGACACCACAGGACCATCAACAGAGCCGGGTCAACAGACCCCACCACAGGACCATCAACAGAGCCGGGTCAACAGACACCACCACAGGACCATCAACAGAGCCGGGTCAACAGACACCACCACAGGACCATCAACAGAGCCGGGTCAACGGACACCACCACAGGACCATCAACAGAGCCGGGTCAACAGACACCACCACAGGACCATCAACAGAGCCGGGTCAACAGACACCACCACAGGACCATCAACAGAGCCGGGTCAACAGACACCACAGGACCATCAACAGAGCAGGTCAACAGACTCCACCACAGGACCATCAACAGAGCCAGGTCAACAGACACCACAGGACCATCAACAGAGCCGGGTCAACAGACACCACAGGACCATCAACAGAGCCGGGTCAACAGATACCACAGGACCATCAACAGAGCCAGGTCAACAGATACCACAGGACCATCAACAGAACCGGGTCAACAGACACCACAGGACCATCAACAGAGCCGGGTCAAAAGACACTACAGGACCATCAACAGAGCCAGGTCAACAGACAATACAGGACCATCAACAGAGCCAGGTCAACAGACTCCACCACAGGACCATCAACAGAGCCAGGTCAACAGACACCACCACAGGACCATCAACAGAGCCTGGTCAACAGATACCACAGGACCATCAACAGAGCCAGGTCAACAGACACCACCACAGGACCATCAACAGAGCCGGGTCAACAGGCTCCACCACAGGACCATCAACAGAGCCAGGTCAACAGATACCACAGGACCATCAACAGAGCCAGGTCAACAGACACCACCACAGGACCATCAACAGAGCCGGGTCAACAGAGTCCACCACAGGACCATCAACAGAGCCGGGTCAACAGACACCACAGGGCCATCAACAGCCGGGTCAACAGACACCACAGGACCATCAACAGAGCCGGGTCAACAGACACTACAGGACCATCAACAGAGCCGGGTCAACAGACTCCACCACAGGACCATCAACAGAGCCGGGTCAACAGACACCACAGGACCATCAACAGAGCCAGGTCAACAGTCACCACCACAGAACCATCAACAGAGCCGCGTCAACAGACACCACCACAGGACCATCAACAGAGCCGCGTCAACAGACACCACCACAGGACCATCATCAGAGCCGGGTCAACAGACTCCACCACAGGACCATCAACAGAGCCAGGTCAACAGACACCACAGGACCATCATCAGAGCCGGGTCAACAGACACCACCACAGGACCATCAACAGAGCTGGGTCAACAGACACCACAGGACCATCATCAGAGCCGGGTCAACAGACACTACAGGACCATCAACAGAGCCGGGTCAACAGACACCACAGGACCATCATCAGAGCCGGGTCAACAGACATCACCACAGGACCATCAACAGAGCCGGGACAACAGACTCCACCACAGGACCATCAACAGAGCCGGGTCAACAGAGACCACCACAGGACCATCAACAGAGCCGCGTCAACAGACACCACCACAGGACCATCAACAGAGCCGGGTCAACAGACATCACCACAGGACCATCAACAGAGCCGGGTCAACAGACTCCACCACAGGACCATCAACAGAGCCAGGTCAACAGACACTACAGGACCATCAACAGAGCCGCGTCAACAGACACCACCACAGGACCATCATCAGAGCCGGGTCAACAGACACCACCACAGGACCATCAACAGAGCCGCGTCAACAGACACCACCACAGGACCACCATCAACAGCCGCGTCAACAGACCATAGGACCATCAACAGAGCCGGGTCAACAGACACCACCACAGGACCATCAACAGAGCCAGGTCAACAGACACTACAGGACCATAAACAGAGCCGGGTCAACAGACACCACAGGGCCATCAACAGATCCGGGTCAACAGACACCACAGGACCATCATCAGAGCCGGGTCAACAGACACAACCACAGGACCATCAACAGAGCCAGGTCAACAGACACCACAGGACCATCAACAGAGCCAGGTCAACAGACTCCACCACATGACCATCAACAGAGCCGGGTCAAAAGACACCACAGGACCATCAACAGCCGGGTCAACAGACACTACAGGACCATCCACAGAGCCGGGTCAACAGACACTACAGGACCATCAACAGAGCCAGGTCAACAGACACCACCACAGGACCATTAACAGAGTCGGGTCAACAGACTCCACCACAGGACCATCAACAGAGCCGGGTCAACAGACACCACAGGACCATCATCAGAGCCGGGTCAACAGACTCCACCACAGGACCATCAACAGAGCCGCGTCAACAGACACCACCACAGGACCATCAACAGAGCCAGTTTAACAGACACCACAGGGCCATCAACAGAGCCGGGTCAGCAGACACCACCACAGGACTATCAACAGAGGCGGGTCAACAGACACCACCACAGGACCATCAACAGAGCCAGGTCAACAGACTCCACCACAGGACCATCAACAGAGCCGGTTCAACAGACACTACAGGACCATCAACAGAGCCGGGTCAACAGACACCACAGGACCATCAACAGAGCCGGGTCAACAGACACCACAGGGCCATCAACAGAGCCGGGTCAACAGACACCACAGGACCATCAACAGAGCCAGGTCAACAGACACCACAGGACCATCAACAGAGCCGGGTCAACAGACACCACCACAGGACCATCAACAGAGCCGGGTCAACAGACACCACCACAGGACCATCAACAGAGCCAGGTCAACAGACTCCACCACAGGACCATCAACAGAGCCGGGTCAACAGACACTACAGGACCATCAGCAGAGCCGGGTCAACAGACACCACAGGACCATCAACAGAGCCGGGTCAACAGACACCACAGGGCCATCAACAGAGCCGGGTCAACAGACACCACAGGACCATCATCAGAGCCGGGTCAACAGACACCACCACAGGACCATCAACAGAGCCGGGTCAACAGACACCACCACAGGACCATCAACAGAGCCGGGTCAACAGACACCACCACAGGACCATTAACAGAGCCAGGTCAACAGACTCCACCACAGGACCATCAACAGAGCCGGGTCAACAGACACTACAGGACCATCAACAGAGCCGGGTCAACAGATACCACAGGACCATCAACAGAGCCGGGTCAACAGACACCACAGGACCATCAACAGAGCCGGGTCAACAGACACCACCACAGGACCATCAACAGAGCCAGGTCAACAGACTCCACCACAGCATCAACAGAGCCAGGTCAACAGACTCCACCACAGGGCCATCAACAGAGCCGGGTCAACAGACACCACAGGACCATCAACAGAGTCGGGTCAACAGACTCCACCACAGGACCATCAACAGAGCCGGGTCAACAGACACCACCACAGGACCATCAACAGAGCCGGGTCAACAGACATCACCACAGGACCATCTTCAGAGCCAGGTCAACAGACACCACAGGACCATCAACAGAGCCGTGTCAACAGATACACAGGACCATCATCAGAGCCGGGTCAACAGACTCCACCACAGGACCATCAACAGAGCCGGGTCAACAGACACCACCACAGGACCATCAACAGAGCCAGGTCAACAGACCACCACAGGACGATCAACAGAGCCGGGTCAACAGACACCACCACAGGACCATCAACAGAGCCGGGTCAACAGACACTACAGGACCATCAACAGAGCCGGGTCAACAGACACCACAGGACCATCAACAGAGCCGGGTCAACATACACTACAGGACCATCAACAGAGCCGGGTCAACAGACACCACAGGACCATCAACAGAGCCGGGTCAACAGACCCCACCACAGGACCATCAACAGAGCCGGGTCAACAGACACCACCACAGGACCATCAACAGAGCCGGGTCAACAGACACCACCACAGGACCATCAACAGAGCCGGGTCAACGGACACCACCACAGGACCATCAACAGAGCCGGGTCAACAGACACCACCACAGGACCATCAACAGAGCCGGGTCAACAGACTCCACCACAGGACCATCAACAGAGCCAGGTCAACAGACACCACAGGACCATCATCAGAGCCGGGTCAACAGACACCACCACAGGACCATCAACAGAGCTGGGTCAACAGACACCACAGGACCATCATCAGAGCCGGGTCAACAGACACTACAGGACCATCAACAGAGCCGGGTCAACAGACACCACAGGACCATCATCAGAGCCGGGTCAACAGACATCACCACAGGACCATCAACAGAGCCGGGACAACAGACTCCACCACAGGACCATCAACAGAGCCGGGTCAACAGAGACCACCACAGGACCATCAACAGAGCCGCGTCAACAGACACCACCACAGGACCATCAACAGAGCCGGGTCAACAGACATCACCACAGGACCATCAACAGAGCCGGGTCAACAGACTCCACCACAGGACCATCAACAGAGCCAGGTCAACAGACACTACAGGACCATCAACAGAGCCGCGTCAACAGACACCACCACAGGACCATCATCAGAGCCGGGTCAACAGACACCACCACAGGACCATCAACAGAGCCGCGTCAACAGACACCACCACAGGACCACCATCAACAGCCGCGTCAACAGACCATGGGACCATCAACAGAGCCGGGTCAACAGACACCACCACAGGACCATCAACAGAGCCAGGTCAACAGACACTACAGGACCATAAACAGAGCCGGGTCAACAGACACCACAGGGCCATCAACAGATCCGGGTCAACAGACACCACAGGACCATCATCAGAGCCGGGTCAACAGACACAACCACAGGACCATCAACAGAGCCAGGTCAACAGACACCACAGGACCATCAACAGAGCCAGGTCAACAGACTCCACCACATGGCCATCAACAGAGCCGGGTCAAAAGACACCACAGGACCATCAACAGCCGGGTCAACAGACACTACAGGACCATCAACAGAGCCGGGTCAACAGACACTACAGGACCATCAACAGAGCCAGGTCAACAGACACCACCACAGGACCATTAACAGAGTCGGGTCAACAGACTCCACCACAGGACCATCAACAGAGCCGGGTCAACAGACACCACAGGACCATCATCAGAGCCGGGTCAACAGACTCCACCACAGGACCATCAACAGAGCCGCGTCAACAGACACCACCACAGGACCATCAACAGAGCCAGTTTAACAGACACCACAGGGCCATCAACAGAGCCGGGTCAGCAGACACCACCACAGGACCATCAACAGAGGCGGGTCAACAGACACCACCACAGGACCATCAACAGAGCCAGGTCAACAGACTCCACCACAGGACCATCAACAGAGCCGGTTCAACAGACACTACAGGACCATCAACAGAGCCGGGTCAACAGACACCACAGGACCATCAACAGAGCCGGGTCAACAGACACCACAGGACCATCAACAGAGCCAGGTCAACAGACTCCACAGGACCATCAACAGAGCCGGGTCAACAGACACCACCACAGGACCATCAACAGAGCCGGGTCAACAGACACCACCACAGGACCATCAACAGAGCCAGGTCAACAGACTCCACCACAGGACCATCAACAGAGCCGGGTCAACAGACACTACAGGACCATCAGCAGAGCCGGGTCAACAGACACCACAGGACCATCAACAGAGCCGGGTCAACAGACACCACAGGGCCATCAACAGAGCCGGGTCAACAGACACCACAGGACCATCATCAGAGCCGGGTCAACAGACACCACCACAGGACCATCAACAGAGCCGGGTCAACAGACACCACCACAGGACCATCAACAGAGCCGGGTCAACAGACACCACCACAGGACCATCAACAGAGCCAGGTCAACAGACTCCACCACAGGACCATCAACAGAGCCGGGTCAACAGACACTACAGGACCATCAACAGAGCCGGGTCAACAGATACCACAGGACCATCAACAGAGCCGGGTCAACAGACACCACAGGACCATCAACAGAGCCGGGTCAACAGACACCACCACAGGACCATCAACAGACTCCACCACAGGGCCATCAACAGAGCCGGGTCAACAGACACCACAGGACCATCAACAGAGTCGGGTCAACAGACTCCACCACAGGACCATCAACAGAGCCGGGTCAACAGACACCACCACAGGACCATCAACAGAGCCGGGTCAACAGACACCACCACAGGACCATCTTCAGAGCCAGGTCAACAGACACCACAGGACCATCAACAGAGCCGGGTCAACAGATACACAGGACCATCATCAGAGCCGGGTCAACAGACTCCACCACAGGACCATCAACAGAGCCGGGTCAACAGACACCACCACAGGACCATCAACAGAGCCAGGTCAACAAACCACCACAGGACGATCAACAGAGCCGGGTCAACAGACACCACCACAGGACCATCAACAGAGCCGGGTCAACAGACACTACAGGACCATCAACAGAGCCGGGTCAACAGACACCACAGGACCATCAACAGAGCCGGGTCAACATACACTACAGGACCATCAACAGAGCCGGGTCAACAGACACCACAGGACCATCAACAGAGCCGGGTCAACAGACCCCACCACAGGACCATCAACAGAGCCGGGTCAACAGACACCACCACAGGACCATCAACAGAGCCGGGTCAACAGACACCACCACAGGACCATCAACAGAGCCGGGTCAACGGACACCACCACAGGACCATCAACAGAGCCGGGTCAACAGACACCACCACAGGACCATCAACAGAGCCGGGTCAACAGACACCACCACAGGACCATCAACAGAGCCGGGTCAACAGACACCACAGGACCATCAACAGAGCCAGGTCAACAGACTCCACCACAGGACCATCAACAGAGCCAGGTCAACAGACACCACAGGACCATCAACAGAGCCGGGTCAACAGACACCACAGGACCATCAACAGAGCCAGGTCAACAGACACTACAGGACCATCAACAGAGCCAGGTCAACAGATACCACAGGACCATCAACAGAGCCAGGTCAACAGATACCACAGGACCATCAACAGAGCCGGGTCAACAGACACCACAGGACCATCAACAGAGCCGGGTCAAAAGACACTACAGGACCATCAACAGAGCCAGGTCAACAGACACTACAGGACCATCAACAGAGCCAGGTCAACAGACTCCACCACAGGACCATCAACAGAGCCAGGTCAACAGACACCACCACAGGACCATCAACAGAGCCAGGTCAACAGATACCACAGGACCATCAACAGAGCCAGGTCAACAGACACCACCACAGGACCATCAACAGAGCCGGGTCAACAGACTCCACCACAGGACCATCAACAGAGCCAGGTCAACAGATACCACAGGACCATCAACAGAGCCAGGTCAACAGACACCACCACAGGACCATCAACAGAGCCGGGTCAACAGACTCCACCACAGGACCATCAACAGAGCCGGGTCAACAGACACCACCACAGGACCATCAACAGAGCTGGGTCAACAGACACCACCACAGGACCATCAACAGAGCCGGGTCAACAGACACTACAGAACCATCAACAGAGCCGGGTCAACAGACACCACAGGACCATCAACAGAGCCGGGTCAACAGACACCACAGGACCATCAACAGAGCCGGGTCAACAGACACCACAGGACCATCATCAGAGCCGGGTCAACAGACACCACCATAGGACCATCAACAGAGCCGGGTCAACAGGCACCACCACAGGACCATCAACAGAGCCAGGTCAACAGACACCACAGGACCATCATCAGAGCCGGGTCAACAGACATCACCACAGGACCATCAACAGAGCCTGGTCAACAGACACCACCACAGGACCATCAACAGAGCCAGGTCAACAGACACCACAGGACCATCAACAGAGCCAGGTCAACAGACACCACAGGACCATCATCAGAGCCGGGTCAACAGATACCACAGGACCATCATCAGAGCCGGGTCAACAGACACCACCACAGGACCATCAACAGAGCCGGGTCAACAGACACCACCACAGGACCATCAACAGAGCCAGGTCAACAGACTCCACCACAGGACCATCAACAGAGCCAGGTCAACAGACACCACAGGACCATCATCAGAGCCGGGTCAACAGACATCACCACAGGACCATCAACAGAGCCGGGTCAACAGACACCACCACAGGACCATCAACAGAGCCAGGTCAACAGACTCCACCACAGGGCCATCAACAGAGCCGAGTCAACAGATACACAGGGCCATCAGCAGAGCCAGGTCAACAGATACACAGAACCATCAGCAGAGCCAGGTCAACAGATACACAGGGCCATCAGCAGACCTGGAACCGTCTTTCGACACACATTAGGACCATCAGCAGAACAATTTGTTATTATTATTATTATTATTATTATTATTATTATTATTATTATTATTACTATTATTTGTATTATTGTTATTATTTGTATTGGTTATTTATTGTATTATAATTTATATTATTATCATATAGTATTATTAGTATTATTACTAAGCGTTATGTGTTGTTATTAGAGACCGGTGGCCAGGAATAATTCGCATGTAATTTAGTAGAAATCATAAAAAGGGTCGTTCTTTCTCTTCGACATCTGTGGCGAGCCGAGACGTGGTATGACACCCGTTTTCGGCCTCGCTGTATGAAGCTGTGAAGTCGATTCCTGAACTCTGTTTTTGTCAGCCAGTAGCTTGGAGTCTTCTCTCTTATGGGCCGCTCGGAGAAGCCGTATGAGTAAATTATTTTCCTAAAATCGTTCTTCGAGTCTTGCATGTTTTATGATAATTGTGTTCCAAAATTTGCCTAAAGAGTCAAATTGGAAACAAATTTGATATTGCACGTCATCTTGTGGAAATATCTTCCTCCCCGCGAAGACTGCCGAATTTTGAGGCGACCCTAGCGTCATCTATTGGTCTAATTCCAAGACTCTGATTCGATACCGCGTGCCGTGAATTGACGATAGCTTTCGATTAGAGATTGCTGCCGACTCAACTATGGCAGAGGCTAATGAAGAGCCAAGCATCGACAGAATTTTGACGAATGTAAAGAGCTTCTTTAGCCAGGAGTCGGCGTCCACTAGAGAGTAAATTGCCAGATTGGATGAGCCGTCTCTGCGCAGCCTGCCCGACCAGCTCCACCCGCAGCTGGTGGAGGAGTTACCAGCCACCGCAGGGTGTCCTCTGACGAAGCGAATGCCGGGAAATGGCGCCAAGCTGGCCGACGACTGCTGGGCGTTTGGCGCATCGTTAGCACAAGAGCCTTGTTGAAGGAAGCCGACTGTGTGCTGAAACCCCCGGATCGCCGCGTCTAAGTTAGTCTCCCACAACCATCCTCGGCTACGCAGACGCTGTCCCTAGCTGATATTGGGAATATGGAGGCAATCTTAAACAACACGGTGCGGATGGATCGGGGGAGGCGGCGGCCCCCCTCCGCCCTCCCCCCCCCCCCCCCCCCCTGTATCCGCCCCTGCATCAGGCTCTTGCTTTGACGTATCGGGTGTTCTTCAGAGGATTTGGCATGGGTGCCAAATAACCTTGGTAGTTGCGACGCCTGTAAACCCCACTGATTTGCCTGTGTATGTGCTTAACTTCACTTAAACTTGGTTGGTAGGTACAGAAGTGTCACTTTTTTAAGCAATTTGGTAATCTTTGACTAAGGTACCTGTCAGTGTGCTGCGCTATGCACAGTATGACAGCATATGGTAACCTCAGAAAAGTAGCGGCATTGTGCAGCGTGCACCACAGCAAAATTCTCATATTTCTTCTTCTGACAAAGCCGCTAAACTTTACTTAGCCTAACCTTACCTATTAACCCTCGCCCTACGGGGAGGACCCTGACAAGCCCCCCTGAAGTTTTTCTTGAATAACTTTTTACACATGCTGCGCATCTTGCTGAAATTTTCAGTAACTGAGTTTACAACAATGATATGTATGCTGTAAAACTTTAATTGAAATTGGTTGAGTCGTTTGGGGATAATCATGTTTTGATGACGTCATATTGGCGGAAAAACGATAAATATTTGAAAAATGGTAGAAAACAGAGTTTTAAAGGAAATTGCAAACGCAATTCACCAAAGATACTAATGGCATTCTCTTTAAAATGAATATCTCGGATTTTCAACATTTGGGGTTTTGACCCCTAAAATAAAATAAAGTTTGTTTTTTTTAAATCACCACAAAATCAAAATTTTCAAAGATGTTAGAAAAACCGGAATATATGTGAGAGAACTGAGTATGGAAAATACTCATACCAAATTTCAAAGCAATATCTTAATTTTTGACTGAGTGATGGCTCCTTAAATGTAAGCAACTGATGACGTCATTTTTTCAAATAACTTTTTTTTTACTTTTTTTTGACAAGATACGAACAAATAATTACCTTTTCTGTATTTTTTTAGCCAAAACTGGTCTAGGAACATGCCTTTTTTATTTACATTTATCAATTTATAATTTTGAGGTTTTCTGAAGAGCAAAATCGCTGTTCTGGACGTGGTAAATCCGAGGTCATTCACTTGACCTGGAAGGTCACCCGTTGACTTGAAACCTAAAAATCGCATATTTTTAGATTCCTCTCATGACAGGTAACATGCTGGTTCTAACCGCATTGCTCTAAGTTGCTTGGTTTGGACGTTAACAGGGGGCCTTTCAGGCCCCCGTAGGGCGAAGGTGAAGAAAAAAATCCCGTAGGGCGAGGGTTAATAATAACAACTTTGTTGGAATAAATTTAGACATAATGCACCACAGCAAAATGTCTGTATTTCTTCTGACAAAGCTGTTAAACTTAACTTAACCTAACATAGGTAACCTATCTATATTATTAAAGACAGAGTGTTCGTCCGTCCGATGTTCTGTCACACTTTGGCGTGCTGGTGCTCAGAGATGGTTATACTTAGAAATAAATTTTCGCAACTGTTCGGATCGCGTCGCACTTGGACATAGTATAAATTTGGTTTCGATCCGGGCCGAGGGTGGCGCGTGGCGCGTGCAAACGTCTCTCATAGGTTTAACCCTCGCCCTACGGGGGGGAGGGGGGGGGGGGGGGGGGGCTGACGGGTGCCGGACAAAAAGTCGAATGGCAAAAAGTAAACGGATGTTAGTAATGGGACATTTAGAAAATAGTAAAAAGTCAAAAGTCCTAAAAGTCGGCGGGTAAAATGTCGACGTGGAAAAAGTCAACAGTGAAAAAGTCAAACGGATAAAAAGTCAATTGACGAAAAGTCAACAGGGTAAAAAGTCAACTGTCAAAAAGTCGACATGGAAAAAAGTCGACGGACCAAAAGTCAAACGGATAAAAAGTCAAATAAAAAAAAAGTCAACATGGTAAAAAGTCAAGTCAAAAAGTCAACATGGAAAAAGTCGACAGACCAAAAGTCAAACGTATAAAAGGTCAAGTGACAAAAAAATTAACAGGGTAAAAAGTCAACAGACCAAAAGGCAAAAGGGTAAAAAGTCAAAAGATGAAAAGTAAACGGACGGAAAGTCAAGGGGTAAAAAGTCGACGTCGCTAAAAGTCAAAAGACGAAAAGTCGAAATGACAAAAAGTTGAAGGATAAAAAGTCGAAATGGTAAAAAGCCAACGTCGCTAAAAGTCAAAAGATGAAAAGAAGAAATGGTAAAAAGTCAACGTCGCTAAAAGTCGAAAGATGAAAAGAAAAAAACGTAAAAAGTCGAGATGGAAAAAAAACGTTAAAAGTCAAATAGCAAAAAGACGATGTCAATAACAGTCAAAAGATGAAGAGTAAAAAGGTAAAAAGTTGAAATGGCAAAAAGTCAATGACGATAATCAGTTCATTTGGCCCATTTAATTTTCGCCTCTTGACTTCCCGTTCGTTCAATTATTTTCTTTGGACTATCCGACTATTAACGCGGAAGTCGCGTTGTATACCTCAACAACGTATGTACCATGTACATATATAACTGTTACCTACCAACAGTTTAAAAGAATTGAGATTAGTCGACTTATGCTTTGGTTAGTTGATTGTGGTGTGACCCATTTAATCGTATCGAATTTAATACATCGAATGATACGTTAGATGACCTAGTTAAGTAATATTCAAAAAATTGACCTGACCCTAGGTCAGGTTACGTCTTTTATGACAGGTTAGACCTTATGTCATGTTGACCTGACCTTAGGTTAGGTTAGGTCAGCTGCACGAGGTCAACTCAGGTGACCACCAAGTCACGCATGTTTTTCTTCAATAATTATGTACCAAATCAGAGTAGAGCAATGGGGTTTTCACCATTGTATTTGGCTTGTCGAGACGATTCAGTTGATGTAAAAGTTAACCTTGACCTGACCCGACCTGGCCAGACATGTGGCTGACCTATTATAACCTCTACATCCCCAGCGGCCAGTCTGGTGTGCGCCGAGCGGCGGCTTGGCGCGCTGTCAGGCGGGGAAGCTGAGCGGCGCGCCGAGCGACTGATCCTAAGGTTTGATCTGACGTTTTCCCGCTATTCCCGAACAAAACTCATTGTGGTCAAAATGACCTCCCACCAGGGCGAAGTTACCCATGTGGTAACCAAACCACATGGGTGTTATAACTAATAACACTACAATAAGAAGGCAATACAAACTCACAATAAAAATAAATTAGGCTACCTTATTTATATCACCTAATTATGCCACCTAAATTATAACAAACATAGTAGCTTCGTCACCGTCTTCCTATACCATCATTGTCACCGGGCAAGCATCAATCCAGCGCCGGGACAAGTTGGATTAGAACATGCGTGCATGCGTATATTCACGCTCGTGAAGCCTGTTTCACGGTTTCACCAGCCAGTTTCCATACGTACCGTGGAGAGACCGTCGTTGAACATAGAGAAGGCTATGATTTGTGCGTCCTCTTTGGAGACATTCGGTAGAGACATCATGAAGCAGAGAAAATTATATTGTCCATCTTCGAGACGTCCTTGGCTGGCGAGACTTGCTATGTCGTCCATTGTGTCGTTAACAAGATTCATGGTGAAGCTGAAAAAGAGAACATTGGTAAAGAAGCTTTCATGCCACATCCACCCAGATGCAGCATGATTGACTGAATGGTGAACGAATGATTGGCTGAATGGTGCAAATCGGTTTGCAAACTTAACATCACATGTAAGCTCACAAGCGTCTACAGGTAGTTGTTGCATAAAAAGGATTTTGGTGTTCACAGTTTCGAAATCTCCCGACAGAATTTCCGAACTGAAGGTCTCAGCAGGTCTGATTCGTCTGAAGGTCTTTGCTGACGGTAGACTGCAGGTCTCAGCAGGTCTGCAGGACTGCTGAAGTAATCCTGCTGCTGATTTTGCCTGCTGAAGTAGCCCTCTGCTGACCGTACCTGCTGAAGTAGCCATGCTGCTAACTGTACCTGCTGAAGTGGCCCTGCTCCTAACTGTACCTGCTGAAGTAGCCATGCTGCTGACTGTAACTGCTGAAGTAGCCCTTGTGCTGACTGTATCTGCTGAAGTAGTCCTGCTGCTGACTGTATCTGCTGAAGCAGTCCTACTGCTGACTGAACCTGCTTAAGTATTCCTGCTGCTGACTGTACTTGCTGAAGTAGCCCTGGTGCTGACTGTACCTGCTGTAGCCTTAAGTAATCATGCTGCTGACTGTACCTGCTGAAGTAGCCCTGGTGCTGACTGTACCTGCTGAAGTAATTCTCTGCTGCGACGAGCCGCCGCCAGTTGGGCGTGCTGATGTATTTGTAGACGGGCAGGGAGAACTTGAGGCGAGTGGTGGCGCGCAACACCCGGCGGTTCGCTGCGATCAGTCGCTCGGCGCGCCGCTCAGCTTCCCCGCCTGACAGCGCGCCAAGCGGCCGCTCGGCGCACACCAGACTGGCCGCTGGGGATGTAGAGGTTATAATAGGTCAGCCACATGTCTGGCCAGGTCGGGTCAGAGTTAAAGTCGGGTCAGACCAGAGGTCAGAGCAAGTAAGATATCTACAGGGTAGTGCGGAGTTCGGTCAGCAGTCAGATCAGAGATCGGGTTACAGGATAAAGGTCAGAGGTCAGAGGTCAGATTTGAGAGTTCATTTCATAGACCAAGTCTTAGGTCAGGTCATAGGTCAGGTGATAAGTCAGGTCATAGGCCAAGTTATAGGTCATTGGCCAAGTTATAGGTTAGCTCAACTCAGAGGTCAGATGAGTCCAGAGCAACAGTCAGGTCAGGGCTAAGTTCAGTTCAGAGGTTAGGTCAGACCAGAGCTCGGGTGAGTTCAGGTCAGAGCAGGGGCGTCGCGTCATAATTTTGAGTGTGTGTGTGGGGGGGGGGGGGGGGGGAGCAGATGGGTGTGTGGGGGCGGCCATGTGTCCCCCTCCCTACTCACATATAAATAATGTTAAAATCGTGCGAATAAGGGGGCACGACTCCGGCCGGAGCGATCATGGGGCAGGCCACCTCCCTCCCCCCTCCCCTGGTGGCGACGCCCCTGGGCCAGAGGCAGTGTTCGCCACGGGCCCACCAACCCCCAGCCCGGCCCGGCCCAGGCCCATGAACACCAAGACCAGGCCCGGACCAGGCCCGGTGAAATTCATGATATGGAGGCCCAGGCCCGGTCCGGCCAGTTCAGATTAACCCGCGCCGTGCCGGCGGGGAGGGGGTAGACCCCCCTCCACCTCAGGTTTTTCGAGAATAGCGAAAAAACGGCGGCACGCAGCGCCGCCGTTTTTGGCACAGCTGTTTGGGCATCAATTGCGCACATTATTTAAAAAATACCTCGGGTCATCTCAGGTTAGGTCACCAGACCAGGTCACGTGACCCCACCTCCAAAAAAAAAACTTGTGGTCGTACCACAGTCACAGTTTTTGAATGATCGGTTTTACACTTACGGGATTTCATAAGGTCATATATATATATATATATATATATATATATATATATATATATATATATATATATATATATATATATATATATATATATATATATATATATATATATATATATATATATATATATATATATATATATATATATATATATATATATCTACAATTCGTTTATCTTGGATTTGTTATATCAGCGCCCTAAGGTCGGGTCAATTTCGTGACCTCCCAATTATAAGTCAATGGGGAAATATTCAAATGCTTCCTATTCCAAGGATACGCAAGATATCAGTCTAATTCCTTCTGGAACATGTTATTATAGGCCATTATTGATGACCTAGGTGCCATTTTTGTTCAGTGACCCCTACAGGGTCAGCCGAGGTCATCCGAGGTCAACAATAGTTGTATGTCAATTACTCTCGACATAATGACGATAGAGAAATGAAACAAGACACCAATGTGTTTGTCTCGTCGAGGTACGTCTTCCCATATGCAACATGACCTACTTTGGTCACCACTTGATCTCAACCTGAGGTCACATTTTGAAGTTAACCTAACGTGGTCAACACTAATATGAGTCGACGTGCCTTGAAGAGACAAACACGATTACATCAAAATGATTGCCTTGTCATTATTAGGTAAAAAGCTATTCGTGAAAAAAACTGTTTTGTAAAAAATAGCCTTTTTTACATTTGATGAGCTCTGGAGCCTAAACTGTTGACCTGAGCTAAAATCTGAGGACACCTTGTCGATTGCATGTTTCAATAGCTTGCCATTGCTGCTTCCGTTTGCTCCTAGCTATCATAGTTCCTGTGACATCTGGGGGTTTCTTGAGCAGAGTCCTAAAACTGGAAAATTTGACCTTTGATGACCTCTGGTGACCTCAATATTGGCTTTAGGAAACAACATCTGGCTATTTTCGAATGTGCTTGTTGAGAGCTTTCGAACGCGCTTTTCTGCGTCTTTCTAATTCTTTTAGTTTTCAAGTTGGCGGGGGTGTCTAACCCCCCCCCCCCCCGGCACGGCGAAGGTGGCGCCGAGCACCGGCACGGCGCGGGTTAAGCATATCATTATTTTCACAAAATTTGAAATCATTATCCTAGCATATTTACTTGTATACTATAAATGTGAAACAATGAACCAACTATGCTAACCAAAAAACAAAAAAGCCACAGCCACAGCAACAGTGTATATATGTATATGTATATGTATTAAATCAGACAACATCCACAGTACAGTAGCTATTCTGCGTCCACGTCATATTAAAAGGCAAGAGCATCAAGATATGGGACTAGAGGTAAAACACATACATACAACAAGCATTCATGATAAGCAAGTGCGCCGCCGAGCACCACCACGTTACACGCCATACAGTACGCACTACACCGACTCAGAGAGCAGCAGCTGCTTAAGTCTGCGCTTGAAAGGCGCCATTCTGAGGTCCCTAAGGTCTGGTGGAAGACCATTGAACAAAACACCACAATGGACAAAACGCCTAACCCCAGAACCCGTCTTAGCTCGAGGGCATGACAACTGCCCAGTCTGTCTGGTGTTATGCACTGTCGAGACATAGGAGAACATTTCGGCGATATCATGCGGGAGACCAGTTGCGAGCACAGATTTTAGCAAGCAGAGCTGATGGTATTTGACCAGTTGCTCAGCACTAAGCCACCCAAGTTCATTTAGCACTCCGGATATATGATCGTGTTTACGGCGACCGCTTATGACACGAGCACAGAAGTTCAGAAGCTTTTGAACCCGATGCATCTGCGTTTTGCCACAGGTGCCGTAAACAGACATGCAATACCGTATCGAGCTTACTACAAGGGCGTTCACAACAAAGGCCACGGTATATGATGGAAGGACGTGCTTCGAGTGAGATAGGGCGATCAGGGCACCAGTGCACCTGGCGACCAGTTGACTGATGTGGTCATCAAAGGGAAGGTGTCTATCCATCACTAGACCAAGATTTTTTACTGTACGGCTTTCAGTTACAACGGATGTGCCAAATTTGATTTCAATTGGGGGAGATCACGCAACGTATTTTTGGTTCCGAAAACAATAAGCTGAGTTTTTGATGTGTTTACTTTCATAGAATTAGAGCTGAACCAGTCCGAAACCACGGCAAGGGTGTTCTCCAATGACGAAATCAGTGCTACGATGTCATGTTTTTTGCCGGTTTTCCAAATTTGGACATCGTCTGCGTATTGAGCAATTTCAGCTCCATGAGCGTGCATGGCAAGATCATTGGAGAAAATTGAAAACATAATTGGACCCAGTGCTGTCCCCTGATACACCCCCATGGTGTTGGGCAGGGATGCCGAGCGCACAAGCTGACCGCTTCTGTCACGGGTTTGCACCTGCTGGGAGTGATTGGCTAGATATGACTCAAACCAGCGCGTGTCTACATTGTACAACCTAAGTTTGGAGAGCAGCGCGTCATGGTTCACCACATCAAAGCATTTTGAAAGGTCAGCTAGAATAAGTATCGTAATTTCAGTGTTATCCATACCAGAGAGAATGCGGTCCGAAAGCACCGTGAGTGCTGTTTCGGTCGAATGGCGCCGCCTGTACGCGTGCTGAGTACTCGAGAACAGGCGGTGTTTTTCAAAGTACGCGTTGAGTTGATGGTGAACAACACGTTCAACAATTTTGGCTATACCCGGTACAACAGAGATCGGTCGGAATTTGGAGGGATCAGACACGTCGGACGTTTTAGGGAGAGGCGTGACAAGGGCGTGCTTCCACGGCTGCGGCACCGAACCGGCGGTCAAACTAGAGTTAACAATATCGAGCAAGACGTGCCCAAACCCATGGAAGCACTGCTGCAACATGTAAACGCTAATGCCATCAGCTCCGCAAGATTTAGACGATTTCATGTTAGCGAGAGTATAAAAAAGTGATTCAAGAGTCACAGGTTGAACTTGAAACGAGCAGGTCAGAACACGCGGCAGTAAAACGGGCACAATCCGGCTGGGCGGAGGTACGGCAGCGGCAGTAGTGGGACCGACATCGACAAAATAACGGTTGAGCACGTCAGGCTGTACATTCAGGACTGTGCCAGCACCAGACTTACCACCTCCAATGATTGGCTTGAGGCAACGCCAAATTGAGGACCGGTTAGACTCGGCAATACACCGATGCACCTCGTCCCTACAGTCACGCCGAATCGCAGCCCTACACTCGCGGTTCAGCGCTTTATAGCGCGTGCGATCGCCGTTAGCCAGGGCTACACGGCGGTGGCCAACAAATCGCTTGTCTGGGCTGACAGTTGCGGGGCAGCGGGGTTACGCAACCGGACACGGCGCGTCGGGGCAACCGCGTCCAGCACAGAGGTGAAAGAAGTCACAAAATTATCCCACTTCGTCGATGTCAGGCGCTCAGTAAAAACATTAGACCAGTCACAGCCATACAAGGTACGGTTGAAAAGATGAAAATCAAGCTTGTTGAGACAGCGTGAAACGGTAACAGTTGCCCTCGGTCGACACTTAGCCACGGACACAATTGCTCGCGACAAGTTGTGCGGGCTATAATGACAGTGAGTTACACCAGCGCGCAGAAAACAGCCAGCACGACTAACGGCTATGCAGTCTAGCAGCGACATAGCAGGTCTGTAAGTTGGAACTGAAGAATTGCACATGTGGAAATCATACGCGCCAAATAACTCCCTCAGGCGCGAACCCTGAGCTCTGGGCGATCTGTCCAACTGGTTGAGATTGTGGTCACCAGTGTGTTGCTGTGTAAGTGAGCTGCTGGTTAAAATATGTTTAAGCTGACCTGAGCTTGCGCGCATTACTTCAAAATTATCAGCCCAGGCCCGTCCAGAGCCCGGTGATTTCCTTAAAGTTGAGGCCCAGCCCAGGCCCGGTCCATGGCCTATAGGGCCAGCCCGACCCGTGGTGAACTCTGGTCAGAGGTCTGTCTGGTCAGACACCGAACTACCACAAGATATGTATCGTATACGCCCTAAATTCAGTTATTTTGATCTTTAGGAACAACAAGCCACACTGGTCCCACAAAAAGTTAGTGTTGTACCAAAGCAGCTGATCCGGCACAATAAGGCCGGCGAGGGTTAAAGGGCCACTTTAACCCGCGCCGGCCGGGAGGTCGTTTAGACGACCCCCTAAGCTTATTCGAGGATAGCGGAAAAACGGCGGAGCGCAGGGTTATCCTACCCACCCGCGGTGGCATATGGCTATAGGGTGGACTACGGGGTGGGCGAGAACCACTCCCCTCCCCCTCCCTCCCTCCCCCTCCCCCCCCCCCCCCCCCCCCCCCCAAAAAAAAAAATGGATTGAGTGAGCTTGACCAGCTGGTCTACGGTGCTGCGAACTCGTCTGAACTCCGCTTGTTGTTGTTTTTTTGTTGAACTTGTTTCTTTCAAGCCACGCCTGTATTCGTCTCTGCACCAGCCGCTCCGCCAGTTTGCCCTGACATGAGAGACGGCAGACGGGCGATAACTGGCCGGTTCAGCTGCGGGCTTGCCCTTCTTCAGGATGGGGATCATGGTGGCCGTGTGTTGACTTTTTTTTATTTGACTTTTTATCCGTTTGACTTTTAGTCCGTCGACTTTTTTCCAAGTCGACTTTTTGACAGTTGACTTTTTACCCTGTTGACTTTTCGTCAATTGACTTTTTATCCGTTTTACTTTTTCACTGTTGACTTTTTCCACGTCGACATTTTACCCGCCGACTTTTAGGACTTTTGACTTTTTACTATTTTCTAAATGTCCCATTACTTAACATCCGTTTACTTTTTGCCATTCGACTTTTTGTCCGGCACCCGTCAGCCCCCCCTCCCCCCCCCCCCGTAGGGCGAGGGTTAAACCTATGAGAGACGTTTGCACGCGCCACGCGCCACCCTCGGCCCGGATCGAAACCAAATTTATACTATGTCCAAGTGCGACACGATCCGAACAGTTGCGAAAATTTATTTCTAAGTATAACCATCTCTGAGCACCAGCACGCCAAAGTGTGACAGAACATCGGACGGACGAACACTCTGTCTTTAATAATATAGATAGGTTACCTATGTTAGGTTAAGTTAAGTTTAACAGCTTTGTCAGAAGAAATACAGACATTTTGCTGTGGTGCATTATGTCTAAATTTATTCCAACAAAGTTGTTATTATTAACCCTCGCCCTACGGGATTTTTTTCTTCTCCTTCGCCCTACGGGGGCCTGAAAGGCCTCCTGTTAACGTCCAAACCAAGCAACTTAGAGCAATGCGGTTAGAACCAGCATGTTACCTGTCATGAGAGGAATCTAAAAATATGCGATTTTTAGGTTTCAAGTCAACGGGTGACCTTCCAGGTCAAGTGAATGACCTCGGATTTACCACGTCCAGAACAGCGATTTTGCTCTTCAGAAAACCTCAAAATTATAAATTGATAAATGTAAATAAAAAAGGCATGTTCCTAGACCAGTTTTGGCTAAAAAAAATACAGAAAAGGTAATTATTTGTTCGTATCTTGTCAAAAAAAAGTCAAAAAAAGTTATTTGAAAAAATGACGTCATCAGTTGCTTACACTTAAGGAGCCATCACTCAGTCAAAAATTAAGATATTGCTTTGAAATTTGGTATGAGTATTTTCCATACTCAGTTTTCTCACATATATTCCGGTTTTTCTAACATCTTTGAAAATTTTGATTTTGTGGTGATTTAAAAAAAAAACTTTATTTTATTTTAGGGGTCAAAACCCCAAATGTTGAAAATCCGAGATATTCATTTTAAAGAGAATGCCATTAGTATCTTTGGTGAATTGCGTTTGCAATTTCCTTTAAAACTCTGTTTTCTACCATTTTTCAAATATTTATAGTTTTTCCGCCAATATGACGTCATCAAAACATGATTATCCCCCAAACGACTCAACCAATTTCAATTAAAGTTTTACAGCATACATATCATTGTTGTAAACTCAGTTACTGAAAATTTCAGCAAGATGCGCAGCATGTGTAAAAAGTTATTCAAGAAAAACTTCAGGGGGCTTGTCAGGGTCCTCCCCGTAGGGCGAGGGTTAATAGGTAATGTTAGGCTAAGTAAAGTTTAGCGGCTTTGTCAGAAGAAGAAATATGAGAATTTTGCTGTGGTGCACGCTGCACAATGCCGCTACTTTTCTGAGGTTACCATATGCTGTCATACTGTGCATAGCGCAGCACACTGACAGGTACCTTAGTCAAAGATTACCAAATTGCTTAAAAAGGTGACACTTCTGTACCTACCAACCAAGTTTAAGTGATGTTAAGCACATACACAGGCAAATCAGTGGGGTTTACAGGCGTCGCAACTACCAAGGTTATTTGGCACCCATGCCAAATCCTCTGAAGAACACCCGATACGTCAAAGCAAGAGCCTGATGCAGGGGCGGATACAGGGGGGGGGGGGGGGCAGAGGGGGGCCGCCGCCTCCCCCGATCCATCCGCACCGTGTTGTTTAAGATTGCCTCCATATTCCCAATATCAGCTAGGGACAGCGTCTGCGTAGCCGAGGATGGTTGTGGGAGACTAACTGGGACGCGGCGATCCGGGGGTTTCAGCACACAGTCGGCTTCCTTCAACAGGGCTCTTGTGCTAACGATGCGCCAAACGCCCAGCAGTCGTCGGCCAGCTTGGCGCCATTTCCCGGCATTCGCTTCGTCAGAGGACACCCTGCGGTGGCTGGTAACTCCTCCACCAGCTGCGGGTGGAGCTGGTCGGGCAGGCTGCGCAGAGACGGCTCATCCAATCTGGCAATTTACTCTCTAGTGGACGCCGACTCCTGGCTAAAGAAGCTCTTTACATTCGCCAAAATTATGTCGATGCTTGGCTCTTCATTAGCCTCTGCCATAGTTGAGTCGGCAGCAATCTCTAATCGAAAGCTATCGTCAATTCACGGCACGCGGTATCGAATCAGAGTCTTGGAATTAGACCAATAGATGACGCTAGCGTCGCCTCAAAATTCGGCAGTCTTCGCGGGGAGGAAGATATTTCCACAAGATGACGTGCAATATCAAATTTGTTTCCAATTTGACTCTTTAGGCAAATTTTGGAACACAATTATCATAAAACATGCAAGACTCGAAGAACGATTTTAGGAAAATAATTTACTCATACGGCTTCTCCGAGCGGCCCATAAGAGAGAAGACTCCAAGCTACTGGCTGACAAAAACAGAGTTCAGGAATCGACTTCACAGCTTCATACAGCAAGGCCGAAAACGGGTGTCATACCACGTCTCAGCTCGCCACAGATGTCGAAGAGAAAGAACGACCCTTTTTATGATTTCTACTAAATTACATGCGAATTATTCCTGGCCACCGGTCTCTAATAACAACACATAACGCTTAATAATAATAATAATAATACTATATGATAATAATATAAATTATTATACAATAAATAACCAATACAAATAATAACAATAATACAAATAATAGTAATAATAATAATAATAATAATAATAATAATAATAATAATAATAATAATAATAATAATAATAATAATAATAATAATAATAATAATAATAATAATAATAATAATAATATTAATAATAATAATAATAATAATAATAATAATAATAATAATAATAATAATAATAATAATAATAATAATAATAATAATAATAATAATAATAATAATAATAATAATAATAATAATAATAATAATAATAATAATAATAATAATAATAATAATAATAATAATAATAATAATAATAATAATAATAATAATAATAATAATAATAATAATAATAATAATAATAATAATAATAATAATAATAATAATAATAATAATAATAATAATAATAATAATAATAATAATAATAATAATAATAATAATAATAATAATAATAATAATAATAATAATAATAATAATAATAATAATAACAAATTGTTCTGCTGATGGTCCTAATGTGTGTCGAAAGACGGTTCCAGGTCTGCTGATGGCCCTGTGTATCTGTTGACCTGGCTCTGCTGATGGTTCTGTGTATCTGTTGACCCGGCTCTGCTGATGGCCCTGTGTATCTGTTGACCTGGCTCTGTTGATGGTCCTGTGGTGGTGTCTGTTGACCCGGCTCTGATGATGGTCCTGTGGTGGTGTCTGTTGACGCGGCTCTGATGATGGTCCTGTGGTGGTGTCTGTTGACCCGGCTCTGTTGATGGTCCTGTGGTGTCTGTGAGACCCGGCTCTGTTGATGGTCCTGTGGTGGAGTCTGTTGACCTGGCTCTGTTGATGGTCCTGTGGTGGAGTCTGTTGACCCGGCTCTGTTGATGGTCCTGTGGTGGTGTCTGTTGACCCGGCTCTGTTGATGGTCCTGTGGTGGTGTCTGTTGACCTGGCTCTGTTAATGGTCCTGTAGTGTCTGTTGACCTGGCTCTGTTGATGGTCCTGTAGTGTCTGTTGACCCGGCTCTGATGATGGTCCTGTGGTGTCTGTTGACCCGGCTCTGATGATGGTCCTGTGGTGTCTGCTGACCCGGCTCTGTTGATGGCCCTGTGGTGTCTGTTAAACTGGCTCTGTTCATGGTCCTGTGGTATCTGTTGACCCGGCTCTGTTGATGGTCCTGTGGTGGTGTCTGTTGACCCGGCTCTGTTGATGGTCCTGTAGTGTCTGTTGACCCGGCTCTGTTGATGGTCCTGTGGTGTCTGTTGCCCTGGCTCTGTTGATGGTCCTGTGGTGTCTGTTGACCCGGCTCTGTTGATGGTCCTGTAGTGTCTGTTGACCCGGCTCTGTTGATGGTCCTGTGGTGGTGTCTGTTGACCCGGCTCTGTTGATGGTCCTGTGGTGGTGTCTTTTGACCCGGCTCTGTTGATGGTCCTGTGGTGGAGTCTGTTGACCCGGCTCTGTTGATGGTCCTGTGGTGTCTGTTGACCCGGCTCTGTTGATGGTCCTGTAGTGTCTGTTGCCCCGGCTCTGTTGATGGTCCTGTAGTGTCTGTTGACCCGGCTCTGTTGATGGTCCGGTGGTGGAGTCTGTTGACCCGGCTCTGATGATGGTCCTGTGGTGGTGTCTGTTGACCTGGCTCTGTTGATGGTCCTGTGGTGGTGTCTGTTGACCCGGCTCTGTTGATGGTCCTGTGGTGGAGTCTGTTGACCTGGCTCTGTTGATGGTCCTGTGGTGGAGTCTGTTGACCCGGCTCTGTTGATGGTCCTGTGGTGGTGTCTGTTGACCCGGCTCTGTGGATGGTCCTGTGGTGTCTTTTGACCCGGCTCTGTTGATGGCCCTGTGGTGGTGTCTGTTGACCCGGCTCTGATGATGGTCCTGTGATGTCTGTTGACCCGGTCCTGTTGATGGTCCTGTGGTGTCTGTTGATCTGGCTCTGTTGATGGCCCTGTGGTGGAGTCTGTTGACCTGGCTCTGTTGATGGTCCTGTGGTGTCTGTTGACCCGGCTCTGATGATAGTCCTGTGGTTGTGTCTGTTGACCCGGCTCTGTTGATGGTTCTGTGGTGGTGTCTGTTGTCCCGGCTCTGTTGATGGTCCTGTGGTGTCTTTTGACCCGGCTCTGTTGATGGCCCTGTGGTGGAGTCTGTTGACCTGGCTCTGATGATGGTCCTGTGGTGGTGTCTGTTGACCTGGCTCTGTTGATGGTCCTGTGGTGGTGTCTGTTGACCCGGCTCTGTTGATGGTCCTGTGGTGGAGTCTGTTGACCCGGCTCTGTTGATGGTCCTGTGGTGGTGTCTGTTGACCCGGCTCTGTTGATGGTCCTGTGGTGTCTTTTGACCCGGCTCTGTTGATGGCCCTGTGGTGGAGTCTGTTGACCTGGCTCTGTTGATGGTCCTGTGGTGTCTGTTGACCCGGCTCTGATGATAGTCCTGTGGTGGAGTCTGTTGACCCGGCTCTGATGATGGTCCTATGGTGGTGTCTGTTGACCCGGCTCTGTTGATGGTCCTGTGGTGGTGTCTGTTGACCTGGCTCTGTTGATGGTCCTGTAGTGTCTGTTGACCTGGCTCTGTTGATGGCCCTGTGGTGGAGTCTGCTGACCTGGCTCTGTTGATGGTCCTGTGGTGGTGTCTGTTGACCCGGCTCTGTTGATGGTCCTGTGGTGGTGTCTGTTGACCCGGCTCTGATGATGGTCCTGTGGTATCTGTTGACCCGGCTCTGATGATGGTCCTGTGGTGTCTGTTGACCTGGCTCTGTTGATGGTCCTGTGGTGGTGTCTGTTGACCCGGCTCTGTTGATGGTCCTGTGGTGTCTGTTGACCTGGCTCTGTTGATGGTCCTGTGGTGGTGTCTGTTGACCCGGCTCTGTTGATGGTCCTGTGGTGTCTGTTGACCCGGCTCTGTTGATGGTACTGTGGTGGAGTCTGTTGACCTGGCTCTGTTGATGGTCCTGTGGTGGTGTCTGTTGACCCGGCTCTGTTGATGGTCCTGTGGTGTCTGTTGACCCGGCTCTGTTGATGGTCCTGTGGTGTCTGTTGACCCGGCTCTGTTGATGGTCCTGTGGTATCTGTTGACCCGGCCCTGTTGATGGTCCTGTAGTGTCTGTTGACCCGGCTCTGTTGATGGTCCTGTGGTGGAGTCTGTTGACCTGGCTCTGTTGATTGTCCTGTGGTGGTGTCTGTTGACCCGGCTCTGTTGATGGTCCTGTGGTGGTGTCTGTTGACCCGGCTCTGTTGATGGTCCTGTAGTGTCTGTTGACCCGGCTCTGTTGATGGTCCTGTGGTGGAGTCTGTTGACCTGGCTCTGTTGATGGTCCTGTGGTGGTGTCTGTTGACCCGGCTCTGTTGATGGTCCTGTGGTGGTGCCTGTTGACGCGGCTCTGTTGATGGTCCTGTGGTGGAGTCTGTTGACCCGGCTCTGATGATGGTCCTGTGGTGTCTGTTGACCTGTCTCTGTTGATGGTCCTGTGGTGGAGTCTGTTGACCCGACTCTGTTGATGGTCCTGTGGTGGCGTCTGTTTACCTGGCTCTGTTGATGGTCCTGTAGTGTCTGTTGACGCGGCTCTGTTGATGGTCCTGTGGTTGTGTCTGTTGACCCGGCTCTGATGATGGTCCTGTGGTGTCTGTTGACCCGGCTCTGTTGATGGTCCTGTGGTGTCTGTTGCCCCGGCTCTGTTGATGGTCCTGTAGTGTCTGTTGACCCGGCTCTGATGATGGTCCTGTGGTGTCTGTTGACCCGGCTCTGATGATGGTCCTGTGGTGTCTGTTGACCTGGCTCTGTTGATGGTCCTGTAGTGTCTGTTGACCCGGCTCTGTTGATGGCCCTGTGTTGGAGTCTGTTGACCTGGCTCTGTTGATGGTCCTGTGGTGTCTGTTGACCCGGCTCTGTTGATGGTCCTGTAGTGTCTGTTGACCCGGCTGTTGATGGTCCTGTGGTGTCTTTTGACCCGGCTCTGTTGATGGTCCGGTGGTGGTGTCTGTTGACCCGGCTCTGTTGATGGCACTGTGGTGGAGTCTGTTGACCCGGCTCTGTTGATGGTCCTGTGGTGTCTGTTGACCCGGCTCTGTTGATGGCCCTGTGGTGTCTGTTGACCCGGCTCTGTTGATGGCCCTGTGGTGTCTGTTGACCCGGCTCTGTTGATGGTCCTGTGGTAGTGTCTGTTGACCCGGCTCTGTTGATGGTCCTGTGGTGGAGTCTGTTGACCTGGCTCTGTTGATGGTCCTGTGGTGGTGTCTGTTGACCCGGCTCTGTTGATGGTCCTGTGGTGGAGTCTGTTGACCCGGCTCTGTTGATGGTCCTGTGGTGGTGTCTGTTGACCCGGCTCTGTTGATGACCCTGTGGTGGAGTCTGTTGACCCGGCTCTGTTGATGGTCCTGTAGTGTCTGTTGACCTGGCTCTGTTGATGGCCCTGTGGTGGAGTCTGTTGACCTGGCTCTGTTGATGGTCCTGTGGTGGTGTCTGTTGACGCGGCTCTGATGATGGTCCTGTGGTGGTGTCTGTTGACCCGGCTCTGTTGATGGTCCTGTGGTGTCTGTTGACCCGGCTCTGTTGATGGTCCTGTGGTGGTGTCTGTTGACCCGGCTCTGTTGATGGCCCTGTGGTAGAGTCTGTTGACCTGGCTCTGTTGATGGTCCTGTGGTGTCTGTTGACCCGGCTCTGTTGATGGTCCTGTGGTGTCTGTTGACCTGGCTCTGTTGATGGTCCTGTGGTTGTGTCTGTTGACCCGGCTCTGATGATGGTCCTGTGGTGTCTGTTGACCCGGATCTGTTGATGGCCCTGTGGTGTCTGCTGACCCGGCTCTGTTGATGGTCCTGTGGTGGAGTCTGTTGACCTGGCTCTGATGATGGTCCTGTGGTGTCTGTTGACCCGGCTCTGATGATGGTCCTGTGGTGTCTGCTGACCCGGCTCTGTTGATGGTCCTGTGGTGGTGTCTGTTGACCCGGCTCTGATGATGGTCCTGTGGTGTCTGTTGACCTGGCTCTGTTGATGGTCCTGTGGTGGAGTCTGTTGACCTGGCTCTGATGATGGTCCTGTGGTATCTGTTGACCCGGCTCTGATGATGGTCCTGTGGTGTCTGTTGACCCGGCTCTGATGATGGTCCTGTGGTGTCTGTTGACCCGGCTCTGTTGATGGTCCTGTGGTATCTGTTGACCCGGCTCTGATGATGGTCCTGTGGTGTCTGTTGACCCGGATCTGTTGATGGCCCTGTGGTGTCTGTTGACCCGGCTCTGTTGATGGTCCTGTGGTGTCTGTTAAACTGGCTCTGTTGATGGTCCTGTGGTATCTATTGACCCGGATCTGTTGATGGTCCTGTAGTGTCTGTTGACCTGGCTCTGTTGATGGTCCTGTGGTGGTGTCTGTTGACCCGGCTCTGTTGATGGTCCTATGGTCTGTTGACGCGGCTCTGTTGATGGTGGTCCTGTGGTGGTGTCTGTTGACGCGGCTCTGTTAATGGTGGTCCTGTGGTGTCTGTTGCCCCGGCTCTGTTGATGGTCCTGTAGTGTCTGTTGACCCGGCTCTGATGATGGTCCTGTGGTGTCTGTTGACCCGGCTCTGATGATGGTCCTGTGGTGTCTGTTGACCTGGCTCTGTTGATGGTCCTGTAGTGTCTGTTGACCCGGCTCTGTTGATGGCCCTGTGTTGGAGTCTGTTGACCTGGCTCTGTTGATGGTCCTGTGGAGTCTGTTGACCCGGCTCTGTTGATGGTCCTGTAGTGTCTGTTGACCCGGCTGTTGATGGTCCTGTGGTGTCTTTTGACCCGGCTCTGTTGATGGTCCGGTGGTGGTGTCTGTTGACCCGGCTCTGTTGATGGCCCTGTGGTGGAGTCTGTTGACCCGGCTCTGTTGATGGTCCTGTGGTGTCTGTTGACCCGGCTCTGTTGATGGCCCTGTGGTGTCTGCTGACCCGGCTCTGTTGATGGCCCTGTGGTGTCTGTTGACCCGGCTCTGTTGATGGTCCTGTGGTAGTGTCTGTTGACCCGGCTCTGTTGATGGTCCTGTGGTGGAGTCTGTTGACCTGGCTCTGTTGATGGTCCTGTGGTGGTGTCTGTTGACCCGGCTCTGTTGATGGTCCTGTGGTGGAGTCTGTTGACCCGGCTCTGTTGATGGTCCTGTGGTGGTGTCTGTTGACCCGGCTCTGTTGATGACCCTGTGGTGGAGTCTGTTGACCCGGCTCTGTTGATGGTCCTGTAGTGTCTGTTGACCTGGCTCTGTTGATGGCCCTGTGGTGGAGTCTGTTGACCTGGCTCTGTTGATGGTCCTGTGGTGGTGTCTGTTGACGCGGCTCTGATGATGGTCCTGTGGTGGTGTCTGTTGACCCGGCTCTGTTGATGGTCCTGTGGTGTCTGTTGACCCGGCTCTGTTGATGGTCCTGTGGTGGTGTCTGTTGACCCGGCTCTGTTGATAGCCCTGTGGTGGAGTCTGTTGACCTGGCTCTGTTGATGGTCCTGTAGTGTCTGTTGACCTGGCTCTGTTGATGGCCCTGTGGTGGAGTCTGTTGACCTGGCTCTGTTGATGGTCCTGTGGTGGTGTCTGTTGACGCGGCTCTGATGATGGTCCTGTGGTGGTGTCTGTTGACCCGGCTCTGTTGATGGTCCTGTGGTGTCTGTTGACCCGGCTCTGTTGATGGTCCTGTGGTGGTGTCTGTTGACCCGGCTCTGTTGATGGCCCTGTGGTAGAGTCTGTTGACCTGGCTCTGTTGATGGTCATGTGGTGTCTGTTGACCCGGCTCTGTTGATGGTCCTGTGGTGTCTGTTGACCTGGCTCTGTTGATGGTCCTGTGGTTGTGTCTGTTGACCCGGCTCTGATGATGGTCCTGTGGTGTCTGTTGACCCGGATCTGTTGATGGCCCTGTGGTGTCTGCTGACCCGGCTCTGTTGATGGTCCTGTGGTGGAGTCTGTTGACCTGGCTCTGATGATGGTCCTGTGGTGTCTGTTGACCCCTCTCTGATGATGGTCCTGTGGTGTCTGCTGACCCGGCTCTGTTGATGGTCCTGTGGTGGTGTCTGTTGACCCGGCTCTGTTGATGGTCCGGTGGTGGTGTCTGTTGACCCGGCTCTGTTGATGGCCCTGTGGTGGAGTCTGTTGACCCGGCTCTGTTGATGGTCCTGTGGTGTCTGTTGACCCGGCTCTGTTGATGGCCCTGTGGTGTCTGCTGACCCGGCTCTGTTGATGGCCCTGTGGTGTCTGTTGACCCGGCTCTGTTGATGGTCCTGTGGTAGTGTCTGTTGACCCGGCTCTGTTGATGGTCCTGTGGTGGAGTCTGTTGACCTGGCTCTGTTGATGGTCCTGTGGTGGTGTCTGTTGACCCGGCTCTGTTGATGGTCCTGTGGTGGAGTCTGTTGACCCGGCTCTGTTGATGGTCCTGTGGTGGTGTCTGTTGACCCGGCTCTGTTGATGACCCTGTGGTGGAGTCTGTTGACCCGGCTCTGTTGATGGTCCTGTAGTGTCTGTTGACCTGGCTCTGTTGATGGCCCTGTGGTGGAGTCTGTTGACCTGGCTCTGTTGATGGTCCTGTGGTGGTGTCTGTTGACGCGGCTCTGATGATGGTCCTGTGGTGGTGTCTGTTGACCCGGCTCTGTTGATGGTCCTGTGGTGTCTGTTGACCCGGCTCTGTTGATGGTCCTGTGGTGGTGTCTGTTGACCCGGCTCTGTTGATGGCCCTGTGGTGGAGTCTGTTGACCTGGCTCTGTTGATGGTCCTGTAGTGTCTGTTGACCTGGCTCTGTTGATGGCCCTGTGGTGGAGTCTGTTGACCTGGCTCTGTTGATGGTCCTGTGGTGGTGTCTGTTGACGCGGCTCTGATGATGGTCCTGTGGTGGTGTCTGTTGACCCGGCTCTGTTGATGGTCCTGTGGTGTCTGTTGACCCGGCTCTGTTGATGGTCCTGTGGTGGTGTCTGTTGACCCGGCTCTGTTGATGGCCCTGTGGTAGAGTCTGTTGACCTGGCTCTGTTGATGGTCATGTGGTGTCTGTTGACCCGGCTCTGTTGATGGTCCTGTGGTGTCTGTTGACCTGGCTCTGTTGATGGTCCTGTGGTTGTGTCTGTTGACCCGGCTCTGATGATGGTCCTGTGGTGTCTGTTGACCCGGATCTGTTGATGGCCCTGTGGTGTCTGCTGACCCGGCTCTGTTGATGGTCCTGTGGTGGAGTCTGTTGACCTGGCTCTGATGATGGTCCTGTGGTGTCTGTTGACCCCTCTCTGATGATGGTCCTGTGGTGTCTGCTGACCCGGCTCTGTTGATGGTCCTGTGGTGGTGTCTGTTGACCCGGCTCTGATGATGGTCCTGTGGTGTCTGTTGACCTGGCTCTGTTGATGGTCCTGTGGTGGAGTCTGTTGACCTGGCTCTGATGATGGTCCTGTGGTATCTGTTGACCCGGCTCTGATGATGGTCCTGTGGTGTCTGTTGACCCGGCTCTGATGATGGTCCTGTGGTGTCTGTTGACCCGGCTCTGTTGATGGTCCTGTGGTGTCTGTTGACCCGGCTCTGATGATGGTCCTGTGGTGTCTGTTGACCCGGATCTGTTGATGGCCCTGTGGTGTCTGTTGACCCGGCTCTGTTGATGGTCCTGTGGTGTCTGTTAAACTGGCTCTGTTGATGGTCCTGTGGTATCTATTGACCCGGATCTGTTGATGGTCCTGTGGTGTCTGTTGACCCGGCTCTGTTGATGGTCCTGTAGTGTCTGTTGACCTGGCTCTGTTGATGGTCCTGTGGTGGTGTCTGTTGACCCGGCTCTGTTGATGGTCCTATGGTCTGTTGACGCGGCTCTGTTGATGGTGGTCCTGTGGTGGTGTCTGTTGACGCGGCTCTGTTAATGGTGGTCCTGTGGTGGAGTCTGTTGACCCGGCTCTGTTGATGGTCCTGTGGTGGTGTCTGTTGACCTGGCTCTGTTGATGGTCCTGTGGTGGTGTCTGTTGACCTGGCTCTGTTGATGGTCCTGTGGTGTCTGTTGACCCGGGTCTGTTGATGGTCCTGTGGTGGTGTTCCGTTTGATAAAGCCATTGCCAGGCCTGAGAGGGTTCAGACCAGGCAGGGCCCAAATGGCTCGCCTGGTGGCCGGTATAAGGTCCTCTGTCACCTAGTAAGGGCCCTCTCAGACCGGCTTAGGGCCATCTGAGATATGGAAAGAGTCCTCTCAAACAGGTGCAGGCCCATTTCAAGCCCGGCAAGGGTCATCTCTGACTAATGTAGGGCCCACTCAGGACTGACTCTGGGCCTCTCAAACCAGCGTATGGTCCCTCTAAAGCTTGGTCAGGCCATCTTAAGCGGAAATAGAGCCCTCGCAGGCCCGGCCAGGACCCTCGTAAACCACCCCACGGCCCTCTCGGAACTGACAAAGGCCCTCGCTGACAGGCGTAGGGCTCTCTCAGACCCAGCAATGACATATTCAGACCTGACAAGGACACTCTCAGACCGACGTAGGGCCCAAGCACGTAGCCAGGATTTCGCCCAGGGGGAGGGGAGCGGCGCCTCGAAAGGGCCCCCTTCCCGAGCGTTAAAAGGGCCTCTTCCCAAGTGTGGAAAGGGCCCTATTCCCGACCATTGAAAGGGCCCAGCTGACCTGCACATGGGCCCTTTGAACTTCCCAGGGGCCTTCTGGTCTGTCCAGGGCCCTCCAGCCTTCTAAGGGGCCCTTCCGACCTGGCGAGGGACTACGCTGGCTGCTTTGTCGCCATGCCGACATGGTTAGTCGGTCGGAGGGCAGGTCGGAGGGGCCCCTTCGACCTGCCCAGGGGCCCCTCCGACCTGCACAGGGGCCCCTCTGAGCTGGCTAGGGGCTCATTCGGCATGTTCATGACCCTTCTGGCCCACCGAAGGTCCCTTTCGGTCTGGTCAGGGGCCCCTCCGACCTGCACATGGTCCTTTTGAACGTACATGGGGCCTCTGGTCTGTCCAGGGGCACTCCAGCCTTCTAAGAGGTCATTCTTACCTGGCAAGGGACTGCGCTGACTGCTTTGTCGCCCTGCCGACATGCTCAGGGGGCCCTGCGACTTGCCCTGGGGCCCCTCCGTGCTGGCTAGGGGCCCATTTGGCATGTTCAGAACCTTTCTAACCCACCCAGGGGCCATTTCGGTCTGGTCAGAGGTCCCTCTGACCTGCACAGGGGCCCTTTGAACTTACCAGGATCCCTCTGGTCTGTCCAGGAGCACTCCAGTCTGTTCATGGACCCTTTTGACCTGGTAAAGGACCGCGCTGGCTGCTTAGTCGCCCTGCCGACATGCTCAGGGGCCCTCCGACCTACCCAGGGGCCCATCCGACATGTCCAGGGCCCCTCTGTGCTAGCTAGGGGCCATTCGGCATGTTCAGGACTCTTCTGACTCGTCCAGGGCCCCTTTCGGTCTAGCCACGGGCCCTCCGTCCTGCACAGTGGCCCTTGAACGTCCATGGGGCCCTCTGGTCTTTTAGAGAGGATCGTGTTGGCCCTTAAAGGGAATGTTTCACATTTCTGAAAGTTGTCAAATATACACTGGTTGTAGTCGAAAATATGAAGTAAGTGCTGCTGAAAACGATGGTGATATTTTCCACTAGAAAAGTCACTTAACTTTATACAATTGTTTTTATTTTTATTTGGGCTGATGACGTCATTATTGAGCTACAGACCACCGCTGATTGGCTGACAAAGTGGGATTGGCTGAAAAGGTGTCTGTCAGCCAATCAGCAGCTGCACCAGCCTGGTTGCATTTTCCAAATGGTAATTTAAATTGCTTAAAAACGGTTAAGTTTTGGGAAAAATGACCGTAGTAATTTAGACATTTCAATAACGGCCCAAGATAATGACTATCTCAGTTTAAAACTAATACAAAGGTGAAACATTCCCTTTAAGGGCCTCTGAAGTGGTCTAAACTCCCCCAAAGACCACTGTGCGTGGTCTACAGACCCCTAGAGAGCCCTTCTCAGATGTTTCGGGGGGGCGCGTGCCCCCTGTGCCCCCCCCCCCCCTGGATCCGCCCCTGGTTGGGGTTACCAGGATCCGAGTTGTATCGCATTGGTACAAATGATAGAACAAACCTGTCGACAAGACCTGCTGCTCTTCTTTGGCTAATTCCAACTACTCAGTGATCATTGTCTTTAAACTCGGAATTCTGCATCATTGTTATTTCAATGACAAGGATGGATTTACTAATCATTCGAATACATTATTGACATTAAGAATGCAAATAAACTTAACTACTCTCATGGGCTCCGCCACCGGGGAGGGGGGACATGTCCCCCCCCCAACTTCAAAGTTGGGGGAGGGACAGTGTCTGCCGCCCCCCCCCCCAACTTTGAGCACATGACACTGCTCTCAAATTTCAAGACCGTCAAACAGTATACACCTCAAGCACCTTCAACAGTAAGAATACAGTTATCCAGGGAATAAAATCAAACGTTTCACGCCGCTCCGCGGAGCAATCGCAATACACATTAAATTGTATACGGGTTAAAACAAAAGTATGTATTCGCACCGTTTCGCGGTGCATTTAAGTTTTGTTTATATGTTGCTACTTTCCTATATAATTGGGCAAAATAGTTCGCTTTATCACTTTTTTGGTACTGCACCCTTCAACGCAAGACAAAAAAAGAGGTCATAGAGGAAAAAATGCATATCCAGGGCATAATATTCAAAATTTTCACGCCGCTACGCGGATCAATTCCTTTACGAGTTCCAGGGCTTGG
This sequence comes from Chirona hameri, assembly GCA_036785665.1. Classification (NCBI taxonomy): domain Eukaryota; kingdom Metazoa; phylum Arthropoda; class Thecostraca; order Balanomorpha; family Balanidae; genus Chirona; species Chirona hameri. Next base: position 13,045 of record JAXIVJ010009646.1, on the reverse strand, counting down.
ACCCAAACAAATATTCCAAGTTGGTATAGCTGATTCCAAACTAGTGTCGCTGGTTCCAAAGTTGAAGGGCAGACCCCTCAGTTTACTAACTCCAGCTCGTACACGTTGGTATGTCCCATGCCATACCTGCCATGCTGCATTATCTATCCTTGTAACTTGCCTTTTCATCCGTTTTGTATGGCCCTTTCAACGCTTGGGAAGGGAGCCCTTTCGGGGCGCCCCCCTCCCCTTGGACGAAATCCATGGGTACGTATTTGTGTCACACAGGCAAAAATTAGAGGTGAAAACTGCCGACGGCCTGCCGACAACGGTGGAACAGAACTTTTGAGAAAACCAGGCAAGATTTGTATAGCTCAATTTTGTATTGCATTGACTTTATCCTTTGGAAAATACATTTGCTTGTATTGTATGATTAGTAGTAAAATACATTGTATATATATTTGAAGTGTTAACATATCTAAACCTCTATGCGCTCGCTGTTTCCCAGGGGGTGTCATCCCCGGTTTGTTTCCGACTGAAACTAAACTTTAATATCCCTTATCCCCGGTTTCCGGCGCCGGGTAGCTACCTTTTCGTTCGGTAATACGTTTTGTTTTCACGTAAACACGTGTTCATAGGTTCATTCGCTGTAGTTGGTGTCATCAGTGGTTGACATGCGTTATGATGGCGCTCTAAAGTACTGCCGTTTTTTGTATACCGTGTTTATAGTGTCCCAGGGTTATCGATGGCCACCTGCAACGCTGGTATCGGTGGTGGGGTTCTAACCTTAATACGCTAACACGTTTTTGGTAGGTTTTTTAACGTTTTTGGCTTACTTTTTTTGTAAAAGTACCAGTTTTTCTTCGTTAAATCATTGCCGAATTGTCGGATGTTGGGAATTTGGTGGTTCCGCTTTACGAAAACTTTGGAAGTTTTTTGTTGCATCGATCCGGCCATTGTTCGGAAAATCAAGTCTCAGTCTGAGTACTGCCGTCTTTTTTTCGCTAAATTACTGCCGAATTTGCATATGTTGGGAATCGGAAGGCTCTCCTTTCGAAAACTTTTGATTTTTTGTATTGCATCACTGTCACGTTCCTGCCATTGTTCGGAAAGGTGGTGCGGCCCGTACGGGAAAGGGGTACGGGTACGGGGCACGGGTACGGGGTACGGGTACGGGGTACGGGGTACGGGGTACGGGGTACGGGGTACGGGGTACGGGGTACGGGGTACGGGGTACGGGGTACGGGTACGGGGTACGGGTACGGGGTAAAGGTACGGGGTACGGGTACGGGGTACGGGTACGGGGTACGGGTACGGGGTACGGGGTACGGGTACGGGGTACGGGGTACGGGGTACGGGGTACGGGGTACGGGTACGGGGTACGGGTACGGGTACGGGTACGGGTACGGGTACGGGGTACGGGTACAGGGTACGGGTACGGGGTACGGGTACGGGGTACGGGTACGGGGTACGGGGTACGGGGTACGGGTACGGGGTACGGGGTACGGGGTACGGGGTACGGGGTACGGGTACGGGTACGGTGTACGGGGTACGTGGTACGGGGTACGGGGTACGGGGTACGGGGTACGGGGTACGGGGTACGGGGTACTGGGTACTGGGTACGGGGTACGGGGCACGGGGTACGGGGTACGGGGTACGGGGTACGGGATACGGGGTACGGAGTACGGGGTACGGGGTACGGGTACGGGGTACGGGTACGGGTACGGGGTACGGTACGGGGTACGGGGTACGGGGTACGGGTACGGGGTACGGGTACGGGGTACGGGTACGGTGTACGGGTACGGGGTACGGGTACGGGGTACTGGTACGGGTACGGGTTCGGGGTACGGGTACGGGTACGGGGTACGGGGTACGGGTACGGGTACGGGGTACGGGGTACGGGGTACGGGGTACGGGGTACGGGGTACGGGGTACGGGGTACGGGGTACGGGGTACGGGGTGCGGGTACGGGTACGGGTACGGGTACGGGTACGGAGTTTCCAAGTTTTATCTCAACACACCCTATCGTCCATACTCTGTTGTATTCTGATAGCCATGTCTTGGCCGAAGTGGTATTAATCTATTTATGTGTACATCGGGAGTAGACTAAGTGCTTGGTGACATCTTACGAACGATAGGTCACGTGGTCATCTTTGAGAGATATTATACGGCGACACGTTTTGATCCGAATGATCCTTGACTCGTGCCTGCCCATAATCAGGAAGATGGTGGAAACATGGCGGTGTCAAAATTGACGTCGGTGGAAATTGCGACTTGTTTTTCACTTCTGCCTGTGTGGACTGTGGTTAGTTAACAGCCATGCAACTGCAACTAAGCAGTAATGCGCATGTATAAGTCTCTCGGTTTTTCTTTTTAGAAGCGGAAAGTACGCTAACTTAGTCAACAAGTCACCTCTCTAGGCAGTGGTGTCGCCACATTTTTTTTTAGTGGGGGGGGGGGGCGGGGGCAGCCATGGGTTTGGGGGCCAGCCCCATTGGGCTAATGTTAAAATCCTGCGAATCTGGGGGGGGGGGGCGGACTCGGCTGGAGCGATTCTGGGGGGGGGGCTCCAGCCCCCCTCCCCCTGCCCCCCGGTAGCGACGCCCCTGTCTCTAGGTACCATTGACACAGCAAGTAGCGGGAGTATCTCGAGGCAAGTTGGCAGTGGCGCACGCAGGGAGAGGAGGGGGAGGGGTAAAAAGGGCCAGCTGACCCCCCCCCCCCCCCCCCATTTCTGGGGGGCACGCATCAAAGGGACCCATATTCTGGCCCATACCTGGCAGGGGCCCGGTCTTGGTAAGGCCTGATCGAGGCATGGGGGGTCTTCGTCTTCGTCTTCGTCTTCGTCTTCGTCTTCGTCTTCGTCTTCGTCTTCGTCTTCGTCTTCGTCTTCGTCTTCGTCTTCGTCTTCGTTTTCGTCTTCGTTTTCGTCTCCGTCTCCGTCTCCGTCTCCGTCTCCGTCTCCGTCTCCGTCTCCGTCTCCGTCTCCGTCTTCGTCTTCGTCTTCGTCTTCGTCTTCGTCTTTGTCTTTGTCTTTGTCTTTGTCTCGTCTTCGTCTTCGTCTTCGTCTTCGTCTTCGTCTTCGTCTTCGTCTTCGTCTTCGTCTTCGTCTCGTCTTTGTCTTTGTCTTTGTCTTTGTCTCCGTCTCCGTCTCCGTCTCCGTCTCCGTCTCCGTCTCCATCTCCATCTCCGTCTCCGTCTCCGTCTCCGTCTCCGTCTCCGTCTCCGTATCCGTCTCCGTCTCCGTCTCCGTCTCTGAACGGCGCCGAGCTTCCCAGTGAACACATGACTTCCTAACCTAACCTAACCTAGCCTAACTTAAAGGAAATATTGCCTTTTGATTTATTGTTATGCATTATCTTATGACACATGTATGGTATCAAATTGATCGTGTCTAAGTGAAATAACAACGTTTTCTATTTCGATAATTAAATTGTGAGAAATGTAAATATATGTACTTATATATGTTGACGAACGGTATGATCCTTATCTATATCTGGCGTGACATATTTGGTGCCTTTCTTTCCTTTGAAAACACTGTGACAATGTTCCTGAAACAAATCACCGACACTAAATAGGTCGCCGTTGAGTGCATAATTGAACTTCCTATTTCATTGCCACTTTTGCGATTGTTTGTTGACTGTTTTGGGAAAAGTGGTTCTTGTTATTGATAAGCTAGGGGGGTCGGGTCATCAGAGAATCTCATTTTATCTAGTGTAAATTTGTGTTTTGCTCAGTGGGGCCATGGCAACCGTGCCCACCCACCCCATCCTTGGATACGTAACTGGTCACACTGAGCAAAATGTGCAAAATGTGCAAAATGTGCAAAATGTGCAAATGTGCCTGTTTATGTGCACAGATGACTACAGGCACAACTATGCAGAACCTAACGATTGTAAACGTCACATCTCCTGAACGGCGAAACACGGGTAGGAGCACATCATTCGTCTTCATCATTTGCATGGCTGACGCAAAAAGAAAACGTAGCAACTTAAGATAAGCTTAGGTATGAAGCGTCAGCACATAGCTACGAACAATGTCAACAATGCATTGGATATGAGGACCCACGTCCATCAATTCAAAGGTCTACGCTGATCTGAAGCTTTAACCCTAATTTATTTTTCATTTTTCATTTCATTTTCATTCCAGATTTTATTATCAGATGAAGGTGTGAGACAATGCTCAAAATACTCGCTATAAACTTAAGCAAATTTCATTAAAAAAATACTCAATTTGCTACTAAATATACCAATCAAACTGAAATATGACAAACCAATACCTCATGAGTTAGAAAGTCAGGCTTTTAATTTCACCTAAATTGTTACAGCGGGAGGCATTTTGACTTTTATGCCATCTTTGTACTATTCATAGCCTGGTCTTTTTTGTTAAAATGTTATTTGTCCAAATAATCACTGCAATCTTAAACAACAATTTGTAAATGTCAATTTGCAGTTACTTTTTGTGTTACATAAAGATAATTACAATTAATTAATGATAAAGATAACAACATTAACATAATTACATACAATCTGGTCTGGTAGCTATGTAGTCCATAAATTTGCAAAACAAATATTATATTTTAAGTGGAAAGGAAAAGAACTAACACTCTTACTTCCACATATATTGTATATATCATCATTCATCAACAATGTCATGAACAGGCGCAGACCTAGGGGGAGGGTGAGGGGCGTAGGAACCTATTTCAAGTTGGTATGGCAAAGGCAAATTAAAATCCTAAACACTTCTTTACACCGGGGTCGGGGGTCGAAGACCATGTAAGACCAAAACCATGTAGTCCAAGACCATGTAGTTGAACTGAACCGCACTGAGCAGAATGCATTGTAATCAGCGCCAAGTAATTGCTATTGATGCGCCACGGGTTCACTTCTGATTCGCGGGAAACCGACTGCTAATTTGCAACGCTGTCCTTTCTGTTGCAACGCTGCATTGTCTGTGCTCAACCGACGTGGCGCCTTGAGACACACGGTAGCGTTGCCGGGAAGAGAGTGTGTATATACTTGGAAATGAGGAAGCCGGCCCGGTCACCCCAACCGGTCTCGTGACGGCGCCGCCTACATTGCACGCGTATGCAGTATTGTGCAATGTGAGACAGGCGTGGCGTCTGGCGGCGGCACGTGGTGAGCCCGGCTGGGAGTAACGGTACCGCGTCCACTATCCACGCCACAGCACCCATGAAAACGGCGAGGTATATTGCGAGGTGGATTCGCTGAACATGTTGACATAAACTGGCCTATTTTACGACTAATACGTTGCCGAACGGTAAGAAACTTTGTCATTGTTTTCATTTTTTAACTTTGTCATAACAAATATAATTTATTGATGAATCAGAAAAGTTAGGACAAAAGTCTGGAAAATGATATCTTGTTTATTATACCTTCAAAGATTTCCAGGGTGTCTCTTGACACCCTGGACATTTTGTTGCCGAAGCTAGCCTGGCAATTCGGAAAACTTAAAATAAAATAAAATTATAGTAGCCGTTTACACGAAGGATTATTGCGCTGAAAAGATTCTGAATAGTTCTTAAATGTTTTTTTTAAGTTTTGGTATACAAGTATTGGCATATTATACATTACAAGAAATAAATTACTGATTTAGGCGATATTATCACTATTCAATAGTTTTGGAAACATGTATTGAGCTCATAACAAGTATTTGATACAAAATTGACCGTTTTTAAAGAACATATGCGTCTAGAGTCCAAGTTTATGGTACAAAACTGGCCATTGTTAAAGAAAATATGCGTCCAGAGCAGTGTTCGTCACGGGCCCACCAACCCCCAGCCCGGCCCGGACCAGGCCCATGAACACCAAGCCCAGGCCCGGACCAGGCCCGATCAAATTTATCATATTGAGGCCCAGGCCCGGTCCGGCCCGTTCAGATTAAGCATATCACTATTTTCACAAAATTGGCAATAATTATTCTAGCATATTTACTTGTATACTATAAATGTGAAACAATGAACCAACTATACTAACCAAAAAAGCAAACATCCACAGCCACAGCAACAGTGTGTTGCTGTGTAAGTGAACTGCTGGTTAAAATATTTTTGAGCTCTGACCTGAGCTTGTGTGACGCGCGCATTACTTCAAAATTGTCAGGCCCAGGCCCATCCAGAGCCCAGTGATTTCCTTAAAGTTGAGGCCCAGCCCAGGCCCAGCCCAGGCCCAGCCCAGGCCCAGCCCAGGCCCAGCCCAGGCCCAGCCCAGGCCCAGCCCAGGCCCAGCCCAGGCCCAGCCCAGGCCCAGCCCAGGCCCAGCCCAGGCCCAGCCCAGGCCCAGCCCAGGCCCAGCCCAGGCCCAGCCCAGGCCCAGCCCAGGCCCAGCCCAGGCCCAGCCCAGGCCCAGCCCAGGCCCAGCCCAGGCCCAGCCCAGGCCCAGCCCATGGCCCAGCCCATGGCCCAGCCCATGGCCCAGCCCATGGCCCAGCCCATGGCCCAGCCCATGGCCCAGCCCATGGCCCAGCCCATGGCCCATAGGGCCAGCCCAGCCCATGGCGAACTCTGGTCCAGAGTCCATTCGTTCAGTTTAGCATACCGTCATATTAGCTACTACATCTGGCAGCGTCATGGATCACAGGTCGATCTGCGCATGCGCAGTGATGTGCCAGCATCGATTCGCCGCCGCTTCCGACCCTCGTGCCGCACGCACATGGACAAAGCCAAGCCGCGCAGCCCGACCGCCGGATTGGGCTGCGGGAGCGAGTCTATAGCGTCCAATAGCGTCCCACGCTACAGAATCTCTCTGAATCATTCTGAAGTTTTGAAAAGTTTCAGTCGGTGTAGATCTGGCATCACAACTGGCCTATCAATACTTATCTCGCTAATTACCACCAAACCGCAATTTTGTCAACATATTATATTCTTACCAACATATTACACAATTCTGAGGGACATTTCTAGCCCAAAATCGCATGTAAAAGTTGTGTAGTTAAGGAATGGATCGTCGACACTTTTCAAAACATTTTAAAAGTTGAATAAAGTTTCGCACAATAATCCTTCGTGAAAACGGCTAGTATGGTAATTATTAATTGTAAATTATTCATCATCCTCTGTTCCAATATTCAGTTAAAAAATCTTTAAAAGCCTCTTATTGTTTTGCAATCTACTAAAAACCTTACACGTCGTAGCCTTTCTAACTGAGGTGCATAAGCAATGGCGAAAATGCATGGTAACTCATAATTGAAGATTTCGGCCAAAATAGTTGATGGATATTGATGAAACTTCGCAAAAACATAGATAATCGATTGCTCTTACGATTGTAGTCACCCATTTCCGCGGCCGAGTAGTTGATGATGATATTGGCGTTAAGATCCACCAGGGTGTTAATCGACCTCGTTTTTACCTCACTTTTTACGTGGCTACTAAATTACGAACCGTATGTGACACGTTTTTCACGATATTCTTCTGCCAAGGTAACCTAATATTTATGCATGTTTGTTCACGGTATTTCATGTGTTTTTGCAGCCTGCTGTCTTTTCTTTTAATATTACATGTATGTATACTAAATTAAACATCAGTTTAAATAATGGTGTTGATAATTGATAATAATTGACCATGGTCACCCGACATTCGAATTAATGACATACGGGAGGTGAAAACACGGCTTGAAGATTTTTGGATCCTGGAATTTCTTGGATCTTTTCTTGGATTCTTGGATCCTGGATCCTGGAATCCTGGAATTAAGATCCTGCATGAATCTGGATTTAATAGCTCAAATTTGAGGTATCTCTGGAGTCTAGTAATCCTCCTCAGCGAAATGCTCAGAACATACACGTGCGTCTTTCACGTCACTCATGTTCCCATCTCTTTTATATTTTGCCACCACCGACGAGCCTGTGCGTCATCCTTAGCAAAACAAATCGCAAATCTCACTTCGTTGTTGTATCCCAAGATAACTATAGTTGTATACAGTTGTATATGCGGGGGCAGGGGGAGCAGCTGCCCCCACTCAAGAAGTTTGGGAGCAAATATATGGTTTTGTCCAATGCCCCCCCCCCCCCCCCTCCCCACCCCAAAAATATATGTTAAAAAAAATATATATAAAAATTGAAAAACAACTTACCTATAAATTAATCAAAAACGAAGAAAAAACAATGACACAAATAGTGGCCATATATATCAGCACCCCAGAAATGTCAAAAATGCATTATTTTGTGTAATGGAGTCTACTTCAACTGCAAATTTACCGAAGCTTGGAACAAAGCAAGCGAATGCCTCTCAGAGCACATAGCAGCATGTATCTAAAAAAATGTAAAAAGTATATGTAAAAAATGGGGATGTTTACCTGCTACTGCATCCCCAACCCAAAACAAAAAGTTCCGCTCCTGGTTACTACATCCACTTTATCTACAGTAACCCCTGCTGGGGTCTGGAATTATGGGATCATTAATGCTGTTAGCCCTAATAGTTGTATCACATTCCTGTATAACTCTCTTGCGTCCCCGCTATGGCGCCCCAACGGCGTCCCACTGCTTCGCGTTACATTTGGGCAAAATATAAATATGAATTTTACCGCACCATTGAAGACTCTAGCGTTGAAAATGTCGATTGAGCTGGACAACGTAAAACGCATTGCCGGCCTCGAATCGAACATGATACACGCTCAGACATCACCTTCAGAGTCAGAGTTGGCGCTCCGGCGACTGCAGCGCCACCAACTTGTAGTTGTAGAAAATCTCCGCTGGGTAGCGCTGCCTTTGTGGCCGCCCGGAGCTACCGATTCCCGTACAGTAATTGGAGTCTACCTGGCTCAGCCTGCCTGCCAATGGTCACCTTAAGCTAATGTAGTATGTACCCTTGCTCTCTACCTCTCCCCTCTTCCCCTCCCACGGCACTTTCAACGGTCTGGTTGGCCAAACAACACAGATAGTGAAGTGCTATGTCTCTCGTTTGACCGTGTATTGGCAGGGAGAACGGCGACGGACAACAAAATAGCCTAAAGCATCACAATAAAACAAAGTCTGCCGAACAGGTCACACGACGTACGTGCTGCACTACCACCCACTGCGGCGCACACCGGCGGGTGACTAGCGGCACACCCGAGCGCGTCTCTCTATTCACTCGCTGGCTTGATAGGCGGTTACCGTTAACTGCCGCAGGTCATTTGATCACGACCTGGTCACAAACACATTCTGAATTGATCCTGAGTGACTGATCAGTCTGACTATGGACTGTTGGCGCGAGCTCAGCAAGGCCTGACCACGGAATCATCATGGAGCAGTCGCGGTATGGTCACGGATTATTCCCGGGTGAGCACGGACACGTCACGGAATAATCACGGACTTTTCACGCGGCGCTGCCTTTCTTGGTCCGTGACATCACGTCTGTGATGAGCCGGAGGAGTTCGAGGTGCTGTCATCGACTCCGTAGGCGGCCTTCAGGTCGTTTATCATGATCTTGCACATGGCATTGATGTCGTAGTCGTGCCGCCACCCCCAGTCCTCCCGCGCGCACGAGTCGTCGAACACCTGGGGCCAGGCGTCCGCTGCAGGGCGATGGGGGAGGGGTACATCTCAGACATCGGCAGAATAAAGACGAGGCACAGATGAGCTGCAAAATATATGTATACATAATCGGTAGTCGGAAGTGGCCTCAGGCGTGCACCTCAGTGGGTGGTAGCGCACCACGTAGTGTGACCTGTTCGGGATCACGTTTCCGTTACCTCCATCAGATGTATAAATGCAAACGAACCGAATGCAAACGCGCATACAGAACAGAAGACGGGTATTGTGTTGGAATTTAACCCTAGGCCTTTATCAGAACAAACAAACAAAATGAACACACACCACCCCCACTGAATAAATAACATTCGCCACTATTTCTTTGTCACCCGCTGCGTCCGTACCAGAGGCTCATGGGCTGGGCCATAGGCTGGGCCTGGGCTGGGCCTGGGCCGGGCCTCAACTTTAAGGAAATTACTGGGCTCTGGATGGGCCTGGGCCTGACAATTTTGAAGTAATGCGCGCATCGCACAAGCTCCGGTTAGAGCTCAAAAATATTTTAACCAGCAGTTCACTTACACAGGAACACACTGTTGCTGTGGCTCTGGCTTTTTGTTTTTTTGGTTAGCATAGTTGGTTCATTGTTTCACATTTATAGTATACAAGTAAATATGCTAGGATAGTGATTGCAAATTTTGTGAAAATAATTATATGCTTAATCTGAACGGGCCGGACCGGGTTCTGGGCCTCAATATTATGAATTTGACCGGGCCTGGCCCGGGCCTGGGCTTGGTGTTCATGGGCCTGGGCCGGGCCGGGCTGGGGGTTGGTGGGCCCGTGACGAACACTGGACCGTACCAATCTGTTGTCGAGAGTCTGGTCGGTAGGAAACCTCCAGGTTTGGCACGTGCTCCCTCACAGCCCGCACCAGTTCCTCCGGACTGAAGCTCATGGCTGTCACGTTGTAGGTGCGCGAGCGGAGCTTCGACTCGGGAGCCACCATGATCTCCCACAGCGCGCTGCCGGGACACAGGTCAGAGGTCAGAGGTCAGCTGGGTCGGGAGCCACCATGATCTCCCACAGCGCGCTGCCGGGACACGGGTGAGA
>JAXIVJ010009645.1:0-50195 GCA_036785665.1 Chirona hameri | reverse complement strand
CGGCGCGGCGCGGCGCGGCGTGGTGTGCGTGTGGGCGCTGATCGGGCAAAACAGCTCTCTGGGACACTGATCAGACAACAGCTGCGGACACAACAACTCCGGACACAACAGCTGCGGACACAACAGCTCCGGACACAACAGCTCCGGACACAACAGCTCCGGACACAACATCTCCGGACACAACAGCTCCCCACACAACAGCTGCGGACACAACAGCTGCGGACACAACAGCTCAGGACACAACAGCTGCGGACACAACAGCTCAGGACACAACAGCTCCGCACACAACAGCTCCGGACACAACAGCTGCGGACACAACAGCTCTTTGGGACGCTGGTCAGGCGCAACCACTGCGGGCAGGACACAACAGCTCCGGATGTATGATCGGATATCACACGCAGTTCTGAGGGGTAACTCGTGCATCGGTCTAAATAAAGACACTCTATATCGGACGTAGCTTTTCTGCGCACCCAACATCATCTTCAATCGCCGTCGTCGTGTCCGTGCTGCTGCGTCGTGCGTCGTGTCCGTCAGTCGTCGTGTCCGTCAGCCGTCGTGTCCGTCAGCCGTCGTGTCCGTCAGCCGTCGTGTCCGTCAGCCGTCGTGTCCGTCAGCCGTCGTGTCCGTCAGCTGTCGTGTCCGTCAGCCGTCGTGTCGTGTCCGTCAGCCGTCGTGTCCGTCAGCCGTCGTGTCCGTGCTAGATGTCAATACGCGACTCCTCTCGACGCCGTGCTGCTGTTTCGGGCCATTGGTAACTCGTTTCTCGCATAGAGGCTGCCAGCTTATATTCACTTTGTGCAAGGTATGTGACTAAGAAGTCGGCCTGATTCAATCCCAATCCATACAGTCTAGATTTGAACCAATCCACAATGCCGCCAATACTGAATGCATCACCATCGAATCCGTCTCAAAAGCTGTTATTCTGTGCCAATCCAACTTATGCTGAGCTGTAACAATTGGGATGAATTCATCGAGATCGAAACAAATTTGGTAAAGTTTCCGGCCAGAATGGCATTAGAACCAAAAGATGAAGGTCGATATGAAGTAGAACTATAACCGTCGAAAACAGAACTTGATTCCTTCCGGCAATTCCGCAGCGCTATTGTTCACCATCTTTACACCCGAAGCAGCTCAACAGGCCGATCGCAGTGCATCCCTGCCGAATCTGTCACGAATCTGTCATGTACCCTATGAGTTATGACGGATGAGTACCACTCGATCTGACGGTTGAGGCCGTCACTCACTACACCCCCCTCCCCCCACCTCCCCCCCCCCCCCCCACACACACACACACACTCCGCCGTCGCCGGACCCTCCGCCGCGCCGGGCCGTAATTTGGACGTTAGCAAATCAGCGGGATCGCCTGTTTGCCGGTGGCCGGTGATGGCGGCCAAATGACCTGTCAAGTGACGTCACCACTGCCACTCGGCCGGCGAAAATGAGCTGCCATATAGTTTGTGTCGACTGTCGGCGGCTTTCGTGTTTGTGGCTGTGAATTGGTGTGGGCAGGCCCGCCCCGAACCGCCGCCGCCCTCCGCCCGCTAAATCGATGTTTAGGGATATCACAACTCAGGCGAAATGACCGGCTCCTTTCACACAAGCGTCAACTTACCGCATTCAGGGTGTTGATTAACTAGCCAGCGTTCGGCGCGCTTTCAAAGCCGGGGCGAGGGCTTATAAATGAAGACAGAGCGGAGACATGTAACGGTCCGTCTTTTTCGCCAAATAGACCAACTATATATAGCCACTGGCCGCTACAGATACTCAATACCTGCATATATAAAGTGTTTATATCAGTCGTGTATCCAATTGCGAAGGACATTTGATTATTGGAAGAGAAGCCAATAGGTGCGTGCCACTTCAACAAGATTCTAGTTCCCAAGCAGTCGATGACGCTCTTGACGATCGTCAGTTATTGCACATTATTCATACTAATTATGGCACTAAGCATATTGCCCGTTCGACCAGCTGTCAGTCAATAACAGCATGTTTCGACTGTCGACACCATATTGGCTAATACGCATTGTTACAGAGGACAGACGATGGAAGACGGCACATGCGGTGGAAGACAGACGGTGGAAGACGGCACATACGGTGGAAGACAGACGGTGGAAGACGACACTGAGGAGCCGAAATGGCATCAGCTGATGAGGCTAAAGCTCCTCACCACAGCTCTCGCCTCTGTTCAGTGAAGAGCTCTGGCTCCAACTGATCCAAAGGTCCTGATTAATTGTGTTTAGAAAAGCTGCTCAATTTCTGACAAATGAATCATTTATGCGGACATATGGATCGTTTGATATTATTGACAAGACATACGATTTGGCAGACCAGGCATGTGTTCGTTCTTGGACGAATGTGTGTTCTGATAGGTTTATGTGCTAGCACAGACAAGCCATGTGTTCTGCTGATGAGTTCATGTGTTCTTAGAGCCATCTCACGTTATTTGATCGAGCTCGATCCCAATTCACCACACGAGTATTCAGTCAAAATCACCGTATGACCTGACAGACAATGCATGTGTTTGCATAACCAGGGGCGGAACTTTATATCTCTTTGGGAGGGCCCGAGCCCCCCAATGCTGAGCTGAGCCCCCCCCCCCCCAATGGTGATCTGCCCCCCCCAATGTTTTCCAAAATGTGTGCCCCTCTAAAGTTTCAAGAACTACCCGTATAGATTGTTTTGTTTTTAATTTTGCGTATTTCATCATATCAAGATGTTATTCCATCTTAGGAGTATTCCATCTTAGAAGTATACGAGCATTGCGATTCCATCTGCGACTGCTTTTCGATTATGATATAATGGGTAAGTTTGTAGCATGGATTCTCTTCTGCTAACAAGTCCGTAGATACAAGGTTCAAGCGTTCAGATTAGCGAATAGCGGAGGTGGAGCATGACGAATTAGCGATCGGAGTGCTCTATTTAAATGATGTTCAATGGAATTTGTTGTAAATTTATTGTTTGCCTGAAATAAGGCTGATAGTTTATGCAGCCTTTTTGGCTCCCTGGTATTGCAATATCCTAAATATCCAACATCCATGCTAAAATAATAGTTTGATCCCGGGGAACATCGAGGGGATCGTGGCATCAAAGGGGCAAAGGCATCGGGTCTGGGGTCATCGTGGCCAGGGGGGCGAGGGGTCCATGGCTCTTCCAGGAGGTTAACCGATGTCCGCCTGAGGGAGTCCGTGGTTGACCAAACGAACCCTCGGTCAGCATGAGCGAGCCTTGTTGGGCCTGGAGGGGAGCTCGGTCGATCTGAGGGGGCACTCCGTCGACTTGAGGGAGTCCTTCGTCCACCCGAGGGGTTCCAGTCGGCCTAAGGAGCCATTGTTTGGCCTGAGGGTTCCCTTGCCGGCCTGAGGGTTCCCCTGCCGGCCTGAGGGGGCCTCAGTCGGCCTGATCGGCATGATGGCCCTCGGTCGGCTTGAGGGAACCTCGGCCGGCTTGAGGAGCCCTTGGTCGGCCTGAGGGGTGTCCAGTCGGACTGACGAGCTCTGCTTCGGCCCCTCGGCCCTCGGCCTGAGGGGTGTCCAGTCGGACTGACGAGCTCTGCTTCGGCCCCTCGGCCCTCGGACTGAGGGGTGTCCAGTCGGACTGACGAGCTTTGCTTCGGCCCCTCGGCCCTCGACATGAGGGGTGTCCAGTCGGACTGACGAGCTCTGCTTCGGCCCCTCGGCCCTCGGCCTGAGGGGTGTCCAGTCGGACTGACGAGCTCTGCTTCGGCCCCTCGGCCCTCGGCCTGAGGGGTGTCCAGTCGGACTGACGAGCTCTGCTTCGGCCCCTCGGCCCTCGGCCTGAGGGGTGTCCAGTCGGACTGACGAGCTCTGCTTCGGCCCCTCGGCCCTCGGCCTGAGGGGTGTCCAGTCGGACTGACGAGCTCTGCTTCGGCCCCTCGGCCCTCGGCCTGAGGGGTGTCCAGTCGGACTGACGAGCTCTGCTTCGGCCTGTGGTGGTGGGGCTCTGTCGGCCTGGAGGAGTCCTAGGTCAGCCTAGGTGAGAGCTCGGTTGGCCTGAGGGGCCCTCGGTCGGCTTGAGGGAACCTTGGCCGGCTTGAGGGGTCCTTGGTCTGTCTGGGGAGCTTTTGTTTGGTCTAAGGGGCTCTTTGTCGGCCTGAGAGACCCTTTGTCGGCTTGAGGGACCTCAGTCGGCCTGAGTGGCCCTCGGTATACCTGAGGGGACCTCGATCGGCGTGAGGGCGCCCTGAGTCGGCCTAAGGGCCTGAGTGGCTCTCGCTTAGCCTGAGTGGCCATCGGCATGCCTGAGTGGGCCCTCGGTATGCCTGAGGGGACCTCGGTCGGCGTGAGGGGCCATCGGGAAGCTTGAGGGGGTCTTCAGTTGGTCTGAGGAATCTTCGGTCGGCCTGAATGGCTCTCGTTCGGTCTGAAGGGACCACAGCCAGCTTGAAGTTTGTTTTCTGTCTGAGGGTTCCTTGGTCGGCCTGAGCGGGTCCTCTGACGGTCTCAGGCGGCTCTCGGTCGGCTTGAAGGGCCCTCGGTCGTCTAAGTCGACTTGAAAAATACCCTTTTTCGGCTCAAGGTGCCTTCGGTCAGTTTCAGAAGTGCTTTTACGACTTGAGGGGCCTTCGGTCAGCTTGAGGAGGCCTTCGGTTGGCCTGAGGGGCCCTTAGTCGGTCTGATTGGTCCTCGGTCGGCCTAAAGGGGTCCCTAGTGTGCCTGTGGGGCTCTTCTGTCGGCCTTAGGGGACTCTCGGTCGACTTGAGGGTCCCTTGGTCCTCAGTCGGCATGAGGGGGCATCGGTCGGCTCGAGTGGCTCTTGCCAAGCTTGAGCGGGCTCCAGGCTGGTCTTAGAGGGCCATTGTCAGGCCGGAAAGAGCCCGGCGGTCTGAGAGGGGCCTCAGTTGGTTTGATACAGTATTTGCCAGGCCTTAGAGCCTTAGGCTCCTTGTCGTTCTGAAATGACCTTTGTCATGCCTGAGAGGGCCCTATGCCTGTCTGAAAATTATGTTTACCAGTTTGAAAGGACCCTTAATTGTCCAAGGGGGGGGGGGGGGGGCTTTTGCGGCCTAAGAGAGCCCTAAGTCCCTAAGAGAGGGCCCTCCGCTTCTTTGAGAGGATCATCGGTCGACCAGAGATGACCACCGTCTGATCTGAGAGGGCCTTACGTACGCTTGTCTAAGAGGGCCATTTTCAGACCTAAGAGGGCTCTGTGCAAGTCTGAGAAAGCTCTCGGTCATTCTGGAGAGCCCTTAAACGGGCTGAGAGAGCTATTGGTCGGTCGGAAGCAGTCTTGCAGACTCGGAATCGTAATCTGAGTCTATTAGAGTCGATATTTTTTGTCGGAGTCGGAGTAAGTTAAATTTTGCGCCGACTCCGTCTGGCATGTGCAAATTATGTATGAGGAACGTGTTTTTCAGATGCATTCTTAATTGGCCACCGATGGCGATAATTTAACATTTAACGGCTTCAAAATTGTGTTGCTGTCCTTAAAAAAAATGTTATGACCACTGACCAGTCAGTGTTTACCTATCAATTTCAGTTAACTAGTAATTTGACAATTTTATGGTCTGAAACAAGGCAATTGGAGAAGGATTTATTTTTTATTTTTCCCGGTATGAAACGGAGAAAATAGTTCCACAATTGTAATAATTGTAATAGTTTTATAATAAATATATTATATAATAATTATACACTACATATACATATATATAGTATTGTACGTTTAGTTTCAACTTGAGCATTCGGCCGTTGGTCCCCCCCCAACCGATTTCATAAAGTTCCACCACTGCGCATAACATTACATATACCTTACCTTGTGACCTGACAAACAATACACATGCTCGAACAGAAGTATATACCTTGTGACCTGACATACAATGCACGTGTTCGGACAGAATTACCATGTGACATGACAGACAATACACGTGTTCGGACAGAATTACCGTGTGACCTGACAGACCAGACCCGTGATTAAGCCAGTAGACTGTATACCGTGACTGAGCCGTGATTAAGCCAGTAGACTGTATACCGTGACTGAGCCGTGATTAAGTCAGTAGACTGTATACCGTAACTGATCCGTGATTAAGCCTGATTATGACTGTATACCGTGACTGAGCCGTGATTAAGTCAGTATACTGTATACCGTGACTGAGTCGTGATTAAGCCAGTAGACTGTATACCGTGACTGAGCCGTGATTAAGCCAGTAGACTGTATACCGTGACTGAGCCGTGATTAAGCCAGTAGACTGTATACCTTGACTGAGCCGTGATTAAGCCAGTAGACTGTATACCGTGACTGAGCCGTGATTAAGCCAGTAGACTGTATACCGTGACTGAACCGTGATTAAGCCAGTATACTGCATACCGTGACTGAGTCGTGATTAAGTCAGTAGACTGTATACCGTGACTGAGCCGTGATTAAGCCAGTAGACTGTATACCGTGACTGAGCCGTGATTAAGCCAGTAGACTGTATACCGTGACTGAGCCGTGATTAAGCCAGTAGACTGTATACCGTGACTGAGTCGTGATTAAGCCAGTAGACTGTATACCGTGACTGAGTCGTGATTAAGCCAGTAGATTGTATACCGTGACTGAGCCGTGATTAAGCCAGTAGACTGTATACCGTGACTGAGCCGTGATTAAGCCAGTAGACTGTATACCGTGACTGAACCGTGATTAAGCCAGTAGACTGTATACCGTGACTGAGCCGTGATTAAGCCAGTATGCTGTATACCGTGACTGAACCGTGATTAAGCCAGCATACTGTATACCGTGACTGAGTTGTTATTAAGCCAGTAGACTGTATACCGTGACTCATCAGTCGGGGTGGCAATGAAGGTACAACATACAATACCCCCCCCCCCCCACACACACACACACAACAGCGCCGGTGCCTGTGCCTGTGCCTGTGCCTGTGCCTGTGCCTGTGCCTGTGCCTGTGCCTGTGCCTGTGCCTGTGCCGGTGCTTGTGCTTGTGCCTGTGCCTGTGCCTGTGCCTGTGCCGATGCCGATGCCGGTGCGGTGCCGCCGCCTGTACCCGTGCCAGTGTCGGTACCAATACCTGTCCGCCGTGCCGGTGGGCGGTCACCTGATTGATAGGCCACCAATCTGGCCGTCGGCTGACGTGTCGGCCGGCCGCGACCAGCCGTGTCGTGTTATGGCCGCTGAGCCTCCTCTGGTTATTACCAGCCCGGCGCGGTGACAGGCCGCCGCCGCCGCCCCCGCCCCCGCCCCCGCCGCCGCCGCCGCCGCCGCCCCCGCCGCCGCCCCCGCCCCCGCCCCCGCCCCCGCCCCCGCCGCCGCCCCCGCCGCCGCCCCCGCTGATGGCAGCCTAGCAGCCGGGGTGATTGGCAGCCGTGCCTTGCTGCCGTGGCTGGGCCGCTGTCAGCACAAAATGGACGCGTCGCCCGGCCCGCCAGCGCCGCCAGCGCCGCTCACTGGGTCTCGGGGGAGGGCCGCTGTTTTCAACAGAGAGCCGTGTTGGAATGCCTGGCTGGCATAGGGCGGGAAGTATTCATAAGGCTTGTAATGGTTGCGTGGAGGGCCTCATTGAAGTAAATGTGTATCGATTCTCGGTGGACCTCAATAAACACTATTGTCGTGGACGTGGAGGCTCCGCAAGCGGCACCGCGTAGTCGCTTGTGTATGACCACTGCTTAATGACGGGGTCAGCAGGGAACGAACGGTCAAATGGCTTAAGGAAAGCGGCGCAGTAAAATAAATGCAATAACCCGTGAATGGGTCTTGCTTCTTTTCACAGCGCCCACCTGTTGTGTCATGTGTGTATTGTAGACTTCAAGTGCATCCGCCATGCAAAGTTCCGTATTCGAGTACTCTTATTCTCTGTTGATATTTAACAAAAAAAATCGATTATATACCCGTACACCCAATCTCAACAAATCTCAGCTTTGGTGTCCGATATGGTAAAATTGAGCGGTGAATCAGCAGTAATGGCAAGGTACTTCTCTTGGAACTTTGCGTATTATTTTCTGCTATCTAAACCAAAAAAAGCGTAACACATTTTCGAATCAATAAAAAATAGCAACACCCGAATTGATCGTTACGTTTTAACCGAACCAGATGCCAGGTGCCAAAGACCCAGCTTCGTACCTCGTCCCAACAGAGCCTGATGTGAGTACGGCCGTGCCCGCCCCAGCCCCCACACCAGCACACCGCCACCCAGTCACAGCCGATGAATATTTATCGCCCGTGATTGATCGTTGACTTTGTGGCTACGAATTACCACCTCTAATTCGTCTCCAGCCAGCGGCGCCGGCCGGCCGACCGGCTGCGGTCAGCCTCAGTTACGCCAGCCAGCGGCGCCGGCCGGCCGACCGGCTGCGGTCAGCCTCAGTTACGCCAGCCGGCGGTGTGTGTGTGTGTGTGTGTGTGTGTGTGTGTGTGTGTGTGTGTGTGTGTGTGTGTGTGTGTGTGTGTGTGTGTGTGTGTGTGTGTGTGTGTGTGTGTGTGTGTGTGTGTGTGTGTGTGTGTGTGTGTGTGTGTGTGTGTGTGTGTGTGTGTGTGTGTGTGTGTGTGTGTGTGTGTGTGTGTGTGTGTGTGTGTGTGTGTGTGTGTGTGAGGTAACGCGCCTATGCTAATGGGCCCGGATAGCGGGTCCGATTAAGGCCGGCGACCGGGCGGTCCTGTGAGACACCTCGTCAATCCATCAGCCGCCCTGTGACCGCAGCCAGTGCGGCCAAGCGGGGCCACGCCGTACGGTACCTGGCACACGGAGTCCGTAATCGAGCCGATTAGTGCGTTCGATTCATTAGAGACAATATCTGATCCAGTACATTGGTTTGGGATTGGACTGGATCAAAAGTGGATATAAATGGACCTGGATTGTAGGTATTTGATCCCCGCATGGTGCATCGTATATGTAAGGTGGGCCACTGTAGGGTGATGGTATGAGAATAAGGTGCAGTCCACTCACTGGTGCAGCGCTTCTACGTATTGGAGAGATTTGACCCTCGTTTCTCATAATTCCGGCAGTCAAACCTGAGAGTGCAGATGTCGCACTACAAGGTGAGGAAGAACTTGAATACGTTGTCCAGCTGTGCGACCTCTCTCCTCAAACTGTGTATGTATGACGATTGACTAAATGTAGGCAGATTTGAAGATGAGATTTTCCTTCCGTAGTGTTATTTAGTTTCAACAATTCAATATATTACGTAACGTTTTTTCGGCAATTTTTAACCCCCTCCCTTCCCCCTATGTAACGCTCCGTAACGTTTCGCCTGACCCCCTTCAATAATTACGAAACACAAGAAGTCTGAACCCCCATCAAGAAAAATAAAAACCGCAAAATCATGCATACTGTACATACTGCACGAACATACATACTGCACGAACATCGTCGTGGCGGTCATGATCATTGAATTCCAGGCCTTAAAGGGAATGTTTCACCTTTGTATTCATTTTGAACTGAGATAGTCATTATCTTGGGCCGTTATTGAAATGTCTAAATTACTAAGGTTATTTTTCACAAAACTTAACCATGTTAAGCAATTTAATTTACCATTTACAAAATGCACCCAGGCTGATGCAGCTGCTGATTGACTGACAACCACTTTGTCAGCCAATCAGCGGCGGTCTATTTCTCAATAATGACGTCATCAGCCCACATTTAAAAACTTAATTTGTATAAAGTTAGATGACTTTTCGAGAGAGAAAAAATATCACCATCGTTTTCAGAAGCACTTGCTTCATATTTTCGACTACAACCAGCGTATATTTAACAACTTTCAGAAAGGTGAAATGCTGTTAAGCACCCGTATATGCTTTGTGTGAGTCTGTTTTGTGTTGTCGTCTGAGATTCATTTTAACTTCCTAGCGTTACGTAACACTCGTGTGGATCGCACTATCGCTTCGCACTGGCGGATCCAGCCGTCGTTTTTTTTGGGGGAGGGGCATTTTTTTGTTGTTGTGGCAAATAGGTACCCCCACCATTTTACCCTCCGCGGATTTGGGCCGGTCACCATATTTTGGTATTCGAGCGTAAGAAATTCACTTTCAAATTCACACAAATTCAGTTTTTCATCTTTTGGGTTCAAAAACCCAAAATTTCGGAAATCCGAGATAGCCATTATGAAGAAAATTTAACATCCTTTCTTCTGACGTTTTGTATTTGCAATTTTCTTCAAACCTCTATTTTCTACGATTTGCCAAACATTTATCGTTTTTCCACCAAAAATGGCATGACATGACGTCATTAAAACATAATTATCTCCCAAAAACTCTATCAATTTCATTGAGAGTTGGTGAGAAGACTTAACCTTGATACAGAATCAGGTACTGGAAGTTTCACGTTGATATCTATCATAGTTTTCAGGTTATTGAGAAAATCCGGGAGGGGGCAGATACTTCTGATAAGGGTTGAGCTAGAAGTACCTATCTCAACCTAGGTACGTACCTACCTATAGTTTGTTTTATTTTGATTGCACAATTGCCATTCAGTTGCTGGCACTAGGTCCAAAAAATCAATTTATTGACGCGTCAATTTTTTAATGCAAGGTGGGCAGAGCTTGTCATAGTCACTGTATAACAAAAATGGACAATTATTGACAACATTTCACTAAAAAAACCTAGTCCCCATGGAAAATGACCAGTCTCCAAAAATAATCACACCATCTGATGCACAACTGTACTCCATCCACCTCGGTCACAACTCAAACTGTTTACGTAAGTTTTTTTTGTTTGTTTCGGCAAAGATTGAGACGCTATCACGTGGCGACAAATTACATCAAATATGTTTCTGTTATTTTCTTAGGATAACCTTTTTAAATTTTCAAGTTTGTATTTTGTAAGTAAATAAAACTAATTTTGTAATGTAATTACATTACATTATTATGAAAAAGTTTTTTAACCAAATTACTCACTCATGCTGTAACTACATCAATATTTTTATACAGTGATTTTTATTTTAGTAAAAAAAATATTCAGGTGAGCCAAGGGATCAAAAAATTGATGCACTTATAAAGCAATATTGAATCAATTTTCAAGATCATTACTCATTTACTGAACGAACGATCATTACTGAACGGTGTCTGAACTGTATTGCCACAATGCAATACACAGATTCATGTCCCATTCATCCCATCATTGTTATCCAGTGCTTCATAATTGCCGTTTGTAAATCGGGAATTTTCCCAATACCATTTCTATTGGGCTGGATCAAAATATTGACGCGTCAAAAACATTATTATTTGGGCCTAGTGCCAGCAACTGCATTGGGGCCTTCGTGAGAATCACACGTGAATTTTGTATACACACCGCTGTCACGCGTCCCGAAAAGTTATTTCCACAAAAGCAACGCGTCATTTTGGACAACCATTTGCGCCGAAATAGAGTGTAGATTGGATTCCAAATTGATACCATATGAAGTGTTCTTCCTACATGTAAAACAAAACGTTTGTTCGAGCTTCAATTCCGACTGGCAGCTTGCTGACCGCTATTTTCTCGTCCAGTTGAGTTTTTTTTAAGCCCAGATTTGATGGTAAGAGCCATGTCTTCCAAAAATTTCCAGTTTTTCACTGTGGATAGCTGGATTTTGATTGCTGCAAAGACATTTTGTACAATAAATTGTTAACGCTTGGGGGGAGCAAAAGACATGTTGCTCCCCCTTCCAGGTTGTTGGGAGGGGGGGGGGGCATGGTCTGATTGCCCCCCCCCCCTTGGACCCGCCAGTGTCGCTCCGTAACGCTGCCGCAAATCTCCTCCCACCCCCTTAAGCGTTACGTAATATATGAACGGCCCCAATTCATATTTGAAAAAAGCAGATCAAATGTTAATCTCATTTACCACATTAGCAAATTTGTTAGGTCATTGGTATTGGTTAGAAGCATTATTTGCTAGCTGTTTATTTTGAATCCGTTTGTAGTCGAAAGCGCCCAAATGACACTCGGGACAAATAATACATTTTGGTAGCTTTCACGTTTTTAGAAGCATCTCAGATCAGAACTGTACGTTTTTAGAGCATCTTTTGCTCAATTTTCTGACTGGTCCTATTTCATATATAGTCATTGATTAAAAGCTTAGTGAAATGAATGCCTAAGATAGCTAAATTCGTGAAGTTGATAAAGTTCTCCACTTTTCAAACCCGTGTAAAGTTTGTCGATTTGCGAGCTTTAGCGTAAGACGAATCCCATTGAGGTCACTATAAGTATATTATATGTATAAGTATAAGTTTAGCAATTTGCTATAAGCGTTTTGAACACCAATGCTCTTTGGTTTCTAAGCCAGCGTTGTTTAGATATCTCCCATTTTTTTAAGACTTCCTCTTTCAGATCATCTTCCAATAGGTACAGCATACATACTCATATAGCACACAGCAACATTTGCTGCTGATACCTAAAACCCAGTAAATATAGCTCGAAATGGACCGCAAAAATAAAAATAAAATCGAATAAATGCATGTGGTATATCACTCGATTGCAAATTATATGCACTTCAACTGGATACAAAATCCAAACGAAAAAAACGCCTCGATTTTGCGCTAGGGGTGTTCAAATGCACTTGAGGCGGCAGAATATACAATATAACATCATGACTTTACCGACTCCCACGCCCACAACCAATGATTGCATGGGTATACAAGTGGTATTCATTGTCATGCTGGTGACGCGGCTCGAGACGATGCGACGCCTCAGAAGCTTGTAGAAATTGCAGTGGACACGTGTTGCATTATATTCATACCGAAGTAAAAATATATCATCACCAAAAATCCCCAAACGCTTAAATTTGCAAACATTCAATAAATGGATTCCAGTTCCAAAGAGGTCCTTTACAGAATGCAGGAACAAATCAAGGATCCGCCAGGTCTGATGAAGCCTTAAAGGAAGCCCTAAAGTTCACCTTATGGACAAGTTTCATGTCGCGTAACCTTATATTTTTTGGAAATTTGTACATATTATTTTTCATAAAAAAGATGATGGTGATGTACATTTTTCTAAAAAAAGTTGTATAAATACCTTAACAAAACTAATAACTTTATTTATACGTGTTGCCCTCTGATTGGTCATAATCGTGTGACGTCACACATGATGATTCAGTCGTCCGACGAACGCCATTAATAGGCGAGCGGGTATTGTTTCGAAGATTCAGCTTGTGATTAGTTGATGTAGTGGTAAAAATGGACGGCAAAAATGGAGATATTACTATTGTTCCGTTGAGAAATGTAAAAACGCAACAATAACTACGCCAAATGCGGTATTCATCGGCCTTCCGATGTCAAACAAGAAGCGAAAGCTGTGGTGTGCTGCGGCTCGCAGAAGTAACGTTATTGTCGTGGCCATGCAGAAGTGGCCCTACTGCCCTATAAAAGCTCCTAAGTGCCTCGCATAATGCCACCTACCTCGCATAATGCCAACTACTTGTTGATTGCTTGGCAAGCCAAGTACTTTTATCGTAGACTTCTACATACGAAGCCGAGAAGTAATTGTATATCTGACAAAAATATGCGTTATACATGGAAGTTTAACTTGACCAAAGGCACGCGCTCAATCATTACATTGGTGTTCGCACAGTGGTGGAAACTGAGGTGCATTGCCTCAAGGTCATACAAGTATACAAGCATTGTCCGCTTGTTTCAAAGGGGGAAACAGGGTTGTACGTTAGCGCAGGCTGCTCATGAACCCAACATTTGAGAATTTCAGAACTTAAATATGACACTTGTAACATACCAACATTTTTGTGTGCAAATTTTCAAACACATCCATTGAGTCGTTACAAAAATACGCCCCCGACAACATGGTTACGGTCATTGTTACGGCAGATGCTCAACCATGACCAAATTGCAAGGTAACTTAATAACTAGGTAGCGCGGGTTTGCCGCTTCAACACAGGGGCAATGGGTGCATGGTTTGACAACTAAGTAAAAAATATCTCCTAAACCAGACATATTTTGCTTAAGCATTATATACCATTGGTAATTAATTTAATTATAAAACGTTTCAAACAATTGGACATTTTCATATAAGCATCCAATAAGAAATTCGTGTTTGCGGTAATTAGATGAGGCGGCAATGCCCTTATACATTAAGATTCCTGTTAACCACATGCGACCAAACCGGCGCAGCTGACGCTATTGCAATTAGATGAGGCGGCAATGTACTTATACATTGAGGTTCCTGTTAACTTCTTGTCAGTAGAATTAACCAAACCCGCAGCAGACGCTGATGTAATTGGATGAGGCGGCAATGCACTTATATATTGAGGTTCCTGTTAACTCTTTGCTATTCGGTATCTCCTTAATCGGAGGACCAAACATCAGCTGGCACGACTTACTTTTGATGCCTCAAACCCGCACCCCCCTGACCAAATTGGGGCAAACATCATGCGTGACGTCACGACCGTTTGCGCATCAAGAACATTTTTAAACAATGGATTTTTGCAAGCTTTGTTAATTTGTTTTTACTGCAACTATGCATTTTTCGACAAAATGACTGAAGTTTAGTATATTATATTTATTTTTGTTAATTTTAAGAGAGAAAAAAACACTACGTGAAACTAGTCCATTCAACTGAGTATTGAACTGAGATAACATATTTGTAGAGCAGGTCGAAAAATGGGTTGTGTGAAGAAGAAAAATTATCTCCTTACGCTAAGTAATTTCGACACAAGACTAGTGGGCCCCTTTTAGAAGACCCTGTTTCGTGCCCCGATCGGGGCACGAAACTTTTTCGGGTCTTCACAACGGTTGTTTACGTTACAAGCAGCCTGCGTATATATGCCTAAAGTCCATCGTTATTGTGTGCAATAGTTTCCATATCCAATATACCATATGCATGACGTCATAATTGTCATGAAGTTGTTTATGGCCATGCAGGAGAAAAGAGAAAAATGCCCATTTTTCAACGGATATTCATCTCACGTCCAAACAAATGCCATATTTGGTTTCTAATCAGCGTTGTTGAGATATCTCCCAGGCCATATCTTAACAACGCTGGACAACTTTTAAGGTGACCTATTCCCTTTAACGAAAAGAGATTAGAGGATCTCGGATTCCAGATATTATTTTATCGACAAATGTTGGCAACAGGTCTTAGATCCCAATGAGTCCCGTTATCAAATATGAAATTGTTTTATAATCTCGCGAAAAGCTGTTTCCGACAGGATCACATGCAGTAATTACAATGTCATATGGATGGATATATGGATTTATGGACATGGATTCATATGGATTTATGGATGAAATATATAATACCAATACATATCATATTAGTTATTTTACAATAAAAGTAACAACATAGTATATAAAATCGATACACTAGATATAGGTTGTACAATGAACACAATAGATATAGGTTTTATAATCAATACAATACTACAATAGATATAGGTTATACAATCCCTAAAATAATTCATTTAGAGGTTATGAACTTTGACGTCGGATCTGTTGAATCTCTCGACAAAATTTGGAAAACGGATCTGGGATCCCTGTGGATCACTGAGAGAAACAATAGTTATGATCTGAACTCACAATGAATCCCTCGACAAGTTACTAAATGATCCAAAATCCCAATGAATTCGGATTCCAGAATTTGGGTATCGGAAGCTGGAAACCGTTTTGAGGACCAGTCCACATACCTAAGTTGTATTATATTTCATTTTTCATCATGAGACGCTTCCACGTTAAACTTTGCTCATATACATGCTCATATATGCCACAACATATACGCCTATCATCGCAGTATATACATATGCCACATACCACAATCGCATTTCAAAATCACTGCATGCAAACAAATAAAATTGAAGCAAATGGGAGCCATATAACCCAGCAGTTGTGGTGCCCTTAAGCCCAAATCATCATCATCATCATCATCAAAATTGAAGCAAATGTCCCCTGCCTCGTCCTGGTCCCCGTCTGCATGGTACACTGCGTACTCAAACACGTTGACCGCCCCCGCCTCAGCCCCTTCCCTGCCCTACCCAGCCGGTGCCGCCCCTTCCCTGCCCTGCCCAGCCGGTGCCGCCCCTTCCCTGCCCTGTCCAGCCGGTGCCGCCCCTTCCCTGCCCTGCCCAGCCGGTGCCGCCCCTTCCCTGCCCTGTCCAGCCGGTGCCGCCCCTTCCCTGCCCTGCCCAGCCGGTGCCGCCCCTTCCCTGCCCTGTCCAGCCGGTGCCGCCCCTTCCCTGCCCTGCCCAGCCGGTGCCGCCCCTTCCCTGCCCTGTCCAGCCGGTGCCGCCCCTTCCCTGCCCTGCCCAGCCGGTGCCGCCCCTTCCCTGCCCTGTCCAGCCGGTGCCGCCCCTTCCCTGCCCTGCCCAGCCGGTGCCGCCCCTTACCTGCCCTGCCCAGCCGGTGCCGCCCCTTACCTGCCCTGTCCAGCCGGTGTCGCCCCTTACCTGCCCTGCCCAGCCGGTGTCGCCCCTTACCTGCCCTGCCCAGCCGGTGCCGCCCCTTACCTGCCCTGCCCAGCCGGTGCCGCCCCTTCCCTGCCCTGCCCAGCCGGGGCCGGATCTGGGTGCTGTAATTGCTGCCGGGCTGTGACGTGGTATCGAGGAGGTGCCGATACCCACTGCTGCTATTACTGGACCGGATACTGGTGATAGGTCGCCGGCTGGCATTACCGCACGGCGCGTCATTAAAAACACCTCATTATAAGCGCGCTCTGGGACGGACGGCAGGCGTGTGGCACAGCAGCACCCGGAAATACAGAGGAGTGGAGACAATAATCACTGAGCCAGGCTGGTTGGAAACGACACACAGGTGTTATAGCGTTTATAACCATTTTCCCATCAAAACTGCAATACAGAGGTTGCGGTGGAAGGCGAAAGGTGCATTACACGCAGTAATCATAAACATTCTGAAAGCTGCCCCTGGACGACGCGTTAGTGTTTACTGCCGCACTAAACTCGCCACTGATAATATTAGCCGCAGCATGTTCGCAATTTAACGTAAATTGTATCAAATGGCTCATCCTATTTCAAACATTGGTGAACACGGAACGACCTACAGAGGCATTCATCAGTCAAAGTTTTCTCCTTTCAGTAACTGATGGTGAACTGCACCACGAAATGAGCTCCGATCGCGGCCGTTAAATCGAAATTCCAACCAGCAGTTGTGGACATGTTAATGGAACGCCGCCTTTATATTCACCAAAGCCCAAAGTTTGTCAGGATAACACCTTGCAAATGAGCGCTAATCAAACAAACACGGCAGTTAGTGGTGTCAGCCTTGCCCTTACAAGCGTTTTTTATGTGTTAATTTGTGGACAGACGGGCTCCGAGTTTGCAACAGACATTATGAAGCTTAGCTGCCGGAAAATGAGCAGCGTGTCATTATCCATTTTAGGCAGTGGTAACTTAGGAGGTTAGGGTGAATTAGCTGGCACCTAACATTAAAGAGAATATAAGAGCTTATCAAATGGCATGTGCAATGAATACGTTTTATTCATCATGCAAATTAATTTGTTTTACACAGCCTGTAACACAATGTTACATTTGCAATAATTGTTATTTCAAAATAAGGGAAGTTTGGAAACGGGTTTTACGGTAATACTACAGGGTATGATGCTATATTCGATTATATAAACTCGTCGATGTGGCGTTATACATGGGAATTGTTCAGGAAAAGATTGTGTAGAATTAGTTTATTGTTAACCGGCCAGCTGCAGGAACATTTGTTTTGTTTCATGTCATACTACCGCTGCTTTCAATTTATATGAGCCAAAATTCGCTACATAGTACGAGGAAAAGCCTTGGGATGGTCACTCCGTAACCGATGGAAATGGCATACTGTCATTTGTTAGTGCATTTGAACAAAGAACTAGGGAGGTACTAGGCAAAAGTTCAAATCAGCCAGCGACTGATTGAAACGGCATCATCATAAATGAAACGTATTAAAGGCCGTTATAACCTTTTGAACATCACACATCACATATATTTATGATACCTATTGTTGGGTCGATGTAAGCCATTTATGCTGCTTATACTGGTAGAATACGATTATGACGAATATTAAACGCAACATTTGATGAAACCATATGGTTGCTAAAGTAAATCCATAGGCGCATAAGTTGGCTTTGCGACAAACATAATAAACACAGAAGATACCATTGTATGATACCTACTAATACTATCGCTTTATGGTAAGGACATCTACTTTCTAAGCACTAATGTTTTGCGCAGAAATTGTCAGGAATTGATTTATTAAAAAAATATATGACTTAAAAAGTCTGGTCAATCAGCCTAAAAAGTATTTAAAAGGGAGATATATGTTAGAATCCCGTGAACGGATCGTGGGGCCAATCCCTAGAATTTGAATTTATTTTTTGCCTGAAATAAGGCTGATAGTTTATGCAGCCTTTTTGGCTCCCTGGTATTGCAATATCCTAAGTATCTAACATCCGTGCTAAAATACTAGTTTGATGCGGAGAAACGTCGAGGGGATCGTACCATCAAAGGGCATCGGGTCATCGCGGCCAGGGGTCTAGGGGTACATGTCTCTTCCAGGAGGTTAACCGATGTTGACCTGAATGGGTCCTTGGTTGACCTGACGAGCCCTCGGTCAGCCTGAGCGAGCCTCGTTGGGCCTGGAGGGGAACTCGGTCGACCTGAAGTGGCACTCCGTCGACTTGAAGGAGTCATTCGTCCATCCGTGGGGGTTCCAGTCGGCCTAAGGAGACATTGCTTGGTCTGAGGGTTCCCCTGTCGGCCTGAGGGGGGACCTCAGTCACCCTGATCGGCCTGAGGGCCCTCGGTCGACTAGGGGGGTTGGCTCGGTCGACTTGATCGAACCTCGGCCGGCTTGGCCGGCCGGCCCTTCGTCGGCCTGAGGGGTGGCTAGTCGGACTGACGAGCTTTTCTTCGGCCTAAGGGGGCCTCTGTCGGCCTGGAGGGGTCTTAGGTCGGCCTGGATGGAAGCACTGTTGGCCTGAGGGGCCCTCGGTCGACTTTAGGGGCCCTCGATCGACTTGAGGGAACCTCGGCCGGGTTGAGGGGACCCTTGGTTGGCCTGATGAGCTTTTAGTTCGGCCTGAGGGTCTCTTTGTCGGCCTGAGGGACCCTTTGTCGGTTTGAGGGGACCTCAGTCGGTCTGAGTGGCCCTCGGTCCGCGTGAGGGGACCCTGAGTGGGCCTGAGGACCCTCGCTTGGTCTCAGGGGCCCTCGGTCAGCTTGAAGGGGCCCTCTGTTGGCCTGTGGAACCCTCGGTCGTCCTGAGTGGCTCTCGTTTGGTCTGAGGGGATCTCAGTCAGCTTGAATGGGTTTTTCGGTCTGAGGGGTCCTTGGTCGGCCTGAAGGGGTCATCATCTGCCTGAGGGGTCTTCTGACGGCTTTAGGGAGCTCTCGGTCGCCTTAAAGGGCCCTCAGTTGGCTTAGTCGACTTGAGAAGACCCTTTTTCGGCCTAAGGTGCCTTCGGTCAGTCTTAGGTGATTTTTCGACCTGAGGGGCCTTCGGTCAGCTTGAGGAGGTTTTCGGTTGGCCTGAGGGGCCCTAAGTCGGCCTGAGTGGCCCTCGGTCGGCCTATAGGAACGACTACAACTAGTGTAGTCGACTAGTGTGCCTAGTGTAGGCGACTAGTGTGCCTAGTGTAGGCGACTAGTGTGCCTAGTGTAGGCGACTAGTGTGCCTGTGGGGCTCTTCTGTCAGCCTTAGGGGGCTCTCGGTCGACTTGAGAGGCCCTTGGTCGGCTTGAGGGGGCCCTTGGTTGGCCTGAAGGAGAACTCAGTCGACCTGAGGGGACCATCGGTCGGCTCGAGTGGCTCTTGAGTCTTGCCAGGAGTGAGCGGGCCCCAGGCTGGTCTTAGAGGGCCATTGTCTAGACCGGAAAGAACCCGGCGGTCTGAGAGAGGCCTCAGTTTTTTTTCTCCATAATCATGTCTCCCTCATTTACTTCATCGCACATTCGCTAGCGCCTTATCTATGCCTCCCCATATTTCATCGAACTTTATTATTTCACAACGACTCTGTGCCATGCATTTCTCATTCATAATGCCAATCTTAAACTTGACCGTGAACAATTTCACACTAAGGTTTATATGTTTTGATATCATGCTTTTTCCTACAGATATAACCTGATTCATGACCATGTTATCAGATACACCAAAAATTATTTTCCTCGAGTTAAATGCTACCATGCTAGTTACTATGTCTAGGTTATTAATGAAACTTGCAATATTTTTCCAAAAACAATTTACTTCTTTGCAATACCAAAACTTATGTTCTATGGTATCAATGTGTGCTGTGCACCTGCAACACACTGGTGAACTGGTGAGAGGCCTCAGTTGGTTTGAGACAGTACCTTCCAGGCCTTAGAGCCTTAGGCTCATTGTCGTTCTGAAATTCCCTTTATCAAGCCTGAGAGGGCCCTGTGCCTGTCTGAGATATCTGTTTACCAGTTTGAAAGGACCCTTAATCGTCCAGGGGGCGTTTCAGGCCTAAGAGAGCCCTAAGTCCCTAAGAGAGGACCCTCCGCTTCTTTGAGAGGATTATCGGTCGACCAGAGATGACCACCGTCTGATCTGAGAGGGCCTTACGCTTGTCTAAGAGGGCCATTGTCAGACCTAAGAGGGCCCTGTGCAAGTCTAAGAAAGCTCTCGGTCATTCTGGAGAGCCCTTAAACAGGCTGAGAGAGCCATGTCGGTCGGATGCAGTCTTGCAGACTCGGACTCGAAATCTGAGTCTATTGGAGTAGGTGATTTTTGCCGGAGTTGGAGTCAGTTAATTATTGCCGACTCCGGCTGGCATGTGCAAATTATGTATGAGGAACGTGTTTTTTAGATGCACTTTTAATTGGCCACCGATGGCGATAATTTAACATTTAACGGCTTCGAAATTGCGTTGCTGTCCTTGTCAGTGTTTGCCTATCAATTTCAGTTAAATAGTAATTTGTCAATTTTATAGGCTGAAAGAAGGAAATTGGACAAAAAAATGCTTTGGGTATTTTTTCTCGCATGAAACGGAAAAAAAGGTTCCATAATTGTAATAATTGTAATCGTTTTATAATAAGTATATTATATAATAATTATACACTATATATATACATATAGTATTGGACATATATATAGTAATGGACATTTAGTAAGTCAACTTGACCTTTCGGCCGTTGGGCCCCCCCCCCCAACCGATTTCATAAAGTTCCACCACTGATTATATATGTATACATATTGGCAAGCCATATATATACTGTACATATTGGCAAGCCACATCAATTGTCTATCAAAAACAGGCTTAACATTTGAGCCATCAGATATAATTCAGCTGGTACAAAGCAAAGTATCTGAAAAGGTAAAAAATCGGTTCGCCCAAACATTTCTGTAATGCTGAATGAGTAAAAGTAGATTTTCTCTCACGTCGAACTTAAAGTTTATGAGCCTTATATGGAATGTTTCACCTTTCAGAAAGTTGTAAGATATACTCCGGTTGTAGTCGAAAATATGAAGTAAGTGCTGCTGAAAACGATGGTTATATTTTTTATCTCGAAAAGTCACTTAACTTTATACAAATTATGTTTGTTTAATTTTGGCTGATTACGTCATTATTGATCTATAGACCGCCGCTGATTGGCTGACAAAGTGGGATTGGCTGACAAAGTGGCTGTCAGCCAATCAGCGGCTGCACCAGCCTGGGTGCATTTTGCAAATGGCAAATCAAATTGCTTAAAAACGGTTAAGTTTTGGGAAAAATGACCTGAGTAATTTAGACATTTCAATAACGGCCCAAGATAATGTCTATCTCAGTTTAAAACTAATACAAAGGTGAAACATTCCCTTCAAGCGTTTCTATCCAAGTGTTAACGGATTAGAATATCATTGTAAGCAGCCGCAGACTAAAATTTCTGCGTACTTGCATGCGCAGCGATATTTAAAACCACAATTTTTCCCTTGTATATGCGAGTGTTGCAACCACAGTTGTTCCTTTTGAAGGATGCCATTCAGGATAAAATGTTTATGGAAATAGAAAGACGTTCTTTCAAAAAACACATTTTTCAAGACCAAGACAGAATTTCGGAAACGCGGAAATTTTGCAATGCTATTTCGGCTTTGCCCAGAGAGACATGTCTTCAATCTATTGCTGTCGAGAGCTTAACTGTGGGGTCAAATATCTTAATTTAATATTTGGGTTATCCTTATACATTGCAAATTCGGGCACAATTATTAATATCCAAGTATCATGCACCAACGGAAAATTATAGCCCTCTAAAATAGCATCTTGTTGATTTGTACGTACCCTAAAAAACGCTCCAACCGCGCTGCATCTCAGTAAATGGCAGTACCGGCGCGATTTCGGCAGCAATACACTATTTCTAGCTAAGCCTTTTGGAACTGTCAGCAGAAGCCGGCACCTCCCACGAGTTTAAACGTAATTGACCATTTCGGCTTTTCCCGTAGTTCGGCGTTCCCCCAGTCTGCCCTATGTAAATATTTCGTCTTAGGATATTCTGGTTGTAATGTCCTTGCGAGCATAAGTAATAATGCATTTCACTGGGCTAGTAAATGCATTTGCATGCTAGTAAAGGCATTTCATGCATTTTACTAGCATTAATTTCACTGGGGGTTCTCTATTGTGGTCAACACGCGAGAGAGTCTCTTTAACAGAGCTCATCGATCTCTTTAGATCGATAAGCTCTTTAGATCTCTTTAGCTTATCGAAACATTGACTTCTATTTGTAAAAATTGTTATTCATTACATAAGAGCATCCACAAGCAGACTGGCAAAAAAACAGCAGCTGAGCTGATCTAACCGCAGCTGGTCTGATCTGACCCGGACCGTCCTGCAGTGTGACCGCCGGGGGACCACCCCTGACCCGGACCCGTCCTGCAGTGTGACCGCCGAAGGACCACCCCGGACCCGGACCCGTCCTGCAGTGAGACCGCCGGGGGACCACTCCTGACCCGGACCGTCCCAGAGTGACCGCCAGGGACCACCCCGGACCCGGACCGTCCTGCAGTGAGACCGCCGGGGGACCACTCCTGACCCGGACCCGTCCTGCAGTGTGACCGCCGGGGGACCACTCCTGACCCGGACCCGTCCTGCAGTGAGACCGCCGAGGGACCATGCCGGACCCGGACCCGTCCTGCAGTGAGACCGCCGGGGGACCACTCCTGACCCGGACCGTCCCAGAGTGACCGCCGGGGACCACCCCGGACCCGGACCGTCCTGCAGTGTGACCGCCGGGGGACCACTCCTTACCCGGACCCGTCCTGCAGTGAGACCGCCGAGGGACCACCCCGGACCGTCCCAGTGTGACCGCCGGGGGACCACTCCTTACCCGGACCCGTCCTGCAGTGTGACCGCCGGGGGACCACTCCTGACCCGGACCCGTCCTGCAGTGTGACCGCCGGGGGACCACTCCTGACCCGGACCGTCCCAGTGTGACCGCCGGGGGACCATGCCGGACCCGGACCCGTCCTGCAGTGTGACCGCCGAGGGACCACCCCGGCCGTCCGGTCACCGGTCGGTATACACGGCCTCATTTACCCAGCTGACCGGCATCCACAAGGTCCGCGGCGCTCCGCTGCCGGCGCAAATGAAGCCGTCACGAGTCGCGGCGGTGGGTCGTCTTCGGAGCGCCTGTCTTCTCCCTTCTGCCCCCCCCCCCCGACACCCTGTCGTCACGTCACGGTGGGGGACGGCTCGCCCCCTCCCCCCCCCCCCCCCGCCGCCTCGACAGCCGGCTGCCGGGGTGCGAAGGCGGCGTAAGTGAAACCAGCCATTTGCGCCATCCTGCCACCGCAGTGGGCAGAGCTCTAACTGCTCATAATCGCCGGCGAAAATACAGTCACGCCGAGCCTGCCATCTGGCCGCAATAAAAATGGTGACATTTCCGGCGCGAATGAGGCGAGTGCGCTGCCAGGCGGCTGCTCGGTGTCGCCAGGCGGCACCTTTGTGCTGCCATATAAGGCAAAGTAATTGCCTCTTCGGGCAAAAAGAAGGCGACATTTGTCTTCCTTCGATATAAAACCTATTAGAAAAATAAACGGCTCAATTATCGCGGCCAAACATCACCTATAACTGCACATTCCTCACCTCGACACACCAATTACAGAGAGCTGGGCGGCTAAATGATGTTATTGCGGGGGTAAAATTGTCCATCTCTAGCGCTGCATGTTGGAGAGGTAGTGGTGCGTAATGGAGAGGTAATGGTGCGTAATGGAGAGCTGGGTCGAAATTGGTACCCAGGTCCGTCTGGACACCCACCGGGACGGCCGGTGAGGTCCGAATGCGTGGCAGAAGAGGCGTCTGCAGACACCCACTGAGGCGGCCGGTGAGGTCCGAATGCGTGGCAGAAGAGGCGTCTGCAGACACCCACTGAGGCGGCCGGTGAGGTCCGAATGCGTGGCAGAAGAGGCGTCTGCAGACACCCACCGGGGCGGCCGCTGAGGTCCGAATGCGTGGCAGAAGAAGCGTCTGCAGACACCCACTGAGGCGGCCGGTGAGGTCCGAATGCGTGGCAGAAGAGGCGTCTGCAGACACCCACCGGGGCGGCCGGTGAGGTCCGAATGCGTGGCAGAAGAGGCGTCTGCAGACACCCACCGGGGCGGCCGGTGAGGTCCGAATGCGTGGCAGAAGAAGCGTCTGCAGACACCCACTGAGGCGGCCGGTGAGGTCCGAATGCGTGGCAGAAGAGGCGTCTGCAGACACCCACTGAGGCGGCCGGTGAGGTCCGAATGCGTGGCAGAAGAGGCGTCTGCAGACACCCACCGGGGCGGCCGGTGAGGTCCGAATGCGTGGCAGAAGAGGCGTCTGCAGACACCCACTGAGGCGGCCGGTGAGGTCCGAATGCGTGGCAGAAGAGGCGTCTGCAGACACCCACTGAGGCGGCCGGTGAGGTCCGAATGCGTGGCAGAAGAGGCGTCTGCAGACACCCACCGGGGCGGCCGGTGAGGTCCGAATGCGTGGCAGAAGAAGCGTCTGCAGACACCCACTGAGGCGGCCGGTGAGGTCCGAATGCGTGGCAGAAGAGGCGTCTGCAGACACCCACCGGGGCGGCCGGTGAGGTCCGAATGCGTGGCAGAAGAGGCGTCTGCAGACACCCACCGGGGCGGCCGGTGAGGTCCGAATGCGTGGCAGAAGAAGCGTCTGCAGACACCCACTGAGGCGGCCGGTGAGGTCCGAATGCGTGGCAGAAGAGGCGTCTGCAGACACCCACTGAGGCGGCCGGTGAGGTCCGAATGCGTGGCAGAAGAGGCGTCTGCAGACACCCACCGGGGCGGCCGGTGAGGTCCGAATGCGTGGCAGAAGAGGCGTCTGCAGACACCCACTGAGGCGGCCGGTGAGGTCCGAATGCGTGGCAGAAGAGGCGTCTGCAGACACCCACTGAGGCGGCCGGTGAGGTCCGAATGCGTGGCAGAAGAGGCGTCTGCAGACACCCACCGGGGCGGCCGGTGAGGTCCGAATGCGTGGCAGAAGAGGCGTCTGCAGCCACCCACTGAGGCGGCCGGTGAGGTCCGAATGCGTGGCAGAAGAGGCGTCTGCAGACACCCACCGGGGCGGCCGGTGAGGTTCGAATGCGTGGCAGAAGAGGCGTCTGCAGACACCCACCGGGGTGTCCGGTGAGGTCCGAATGCGTGGCAGAAGAGGCGTCTGCAGCCACCCACTGAGGCGGCCGGTGAGGTCCGAATGCGTGGCAGAAGAGGCTTCTGCAGCCACCCACTGCCTCCAGCCCTTCAGAAACAATTGCGCGTTGGTTGATTTTTTACATTTCTCTGAAAAGCTCACCTGACGTTTCTATTCAACATCATTTAGAATTAACCTTGATTAGCAAAACACTGGCAGTGACGCCTTCATTAAATAGCCAAATAAGCTGTGTAATTATTCAGCAATCAAGCAGCATGTGTGCAATGCACAATGAGTAATTCGCAATTATCTACCTACATCGCAGCTCGTTACGAGTTGATTACAATACTCATTAGCTTGTGCCGTCTTCCGGTCCGGGCCCGGCTACCGCCTATTATAGTAATACGACGTACATCAAACACTGGAGCGACCGCCTTCATGGTCGCGTGAAATTATCATTCACGACTGCATTTCCCCCGATGTAATCAGCCTCTTGGACTGGCGATGAACAAAATGCACGACCAGAGAGCGCCGCCTAATTGATATATGTTTGCAGTAAATCAAATTAATTGTTCACAACTGCGCCTTAATAACCGAAGCCATTCCTCACGACCTAGGTCATTTATCTCGCATAGGTTTCGGCATCGAAAATCCACTTTGCAGGCGCAATAAAAGTGTCCGGGATTCGCGCGGCGCGTCGAGGCGCAACATTAACTACGACTTCATTCGGCACTGGCTCGTGACAGCCGATGAGGCGGCACTAAATCCAACAGAGTCGACTCACCAACCATCGCTGGATCGAATCAGCCAACACACCACCTTCAAACACACGCTGTAGATTAGCACAAATACGCAACTCCCTCGAGCCAAACTTGCATGCCGTTAAAGACGTGGATGTATTTCGTTTTCTGAAAATGAGTTTGAAACTTCGTAGTTTCGTTGATACTAGTGTATGAGCGTGGCCCGGCTCCGAGCCCGGAATGTAAGTAATTAATGAGAGAGCGGCGCGGGCGTGCGGCGCCGACCGGGTGTGAAATTGACATCCCGGCCAATCGGCTTCAATCTGTCGAGCCAATCCAATAATTCGCCGACTCCCGACGGCAATACTGATAAATGATGGCAGACAAAATGAAAAACTATTACCTAAAAGGCTGTATCACTTGTAAATTAAAAGTTATCATTTGTTTGCCGGAGGGTGTGAACGGTCTGACAAGCCATTAGCAAATCGAGCTGAACGATGATGTTAATTAGCTGAGCTTGCGGCGCGAGTGGCTGGGTGGTATCACTACGGGGGGCCAAATTAATCACCGACAATCACGGCCGGCCGTGGAAATTATCTACATTAAGTACGTCTAATGTGCGGCCCAAGAGAAATGATCGCCAATATTGATGAGTTACCTGGGTAATAGTGTCTACATCTCTTTTAGCCGACGGGATGACTGGATGACTGCGGCGCGTCTGACCGGTTTATTATTGATTTCGGCGTCGGAGCAGGAGGAGGCGGGCCTGACAGCTGGAGAGCGGACAGTGGCGGGCCGCAGGGAGCAGCGCTCTAATCCATTACCCGAACAGTTTTATTGTCACCGATTTGGGTGCGTGAGTGCCAAAGGAAGGCGCCGCCAGAAAAAGTACAAGAAAATGAGGAAAATTATCCATAATTGTT
Organism: Chirona hameri; assembly: GCA_036785665.1. Lineage (NCBI taxonomy): Eukaryota > Metazoa > Arthropoda > Thecostraca > Balanomorpha > Balanidae > Chirona > Chirona hameri. The sequence continues at coordinate 23,076 of JAXIVJ010009645.1, read as the reverse complement.
AAAATGGGTAGTAAAAAGAGAGAAAACTGGACCAGCCGATGAGAGTCGCCAAAGGGTGTCCACCGTACGGGGAAAATGGAGTGTCGTCCATTGTACCTATCCAAAGCAAGAGATGTATGCACGTAGTCATTTATTGATGACAAACGCTGCTATATATCAGTTAGGGATTATGCTTGCAACAAGAGAAATATAAAAATGTCAACTCAGTGCCGAAATATTTGCCGATGCTATGCATCTACTCGTATTGGTGGATTTCGTTTCGAACTGCACCGTCTTTGTTGAACTGAGGTCACTGTAATATTTCTTCTCCGCATGCCCTCTGTCGCTGGGCAGTATATATCACGATGCACGTAGTCATAACTCATATATCACGATTAAAATATGATAAGCACTGCCCCCTACTAGCAGATCCAGAACGGCGAACGATTGGTTTGTGGCCAAATCCGAAAATATCATACAAAATTCAAAAAACTAATTGGATTTCGCTTCGTTGTGCATAAATAACCGATTTCAACGAACTTACCTTAGAAAATGTGTTTATTGTTTATCGGGATATGCGTCAACTTTCGACATATTTCAGTCACGTGACATATTTCAGTCGCTTTAGGAGGGCCGTGACTCCGATGACTCTGCGTCACCTTTCGACATATTTCAGTCGCTTTAGGAGGGCCGTGACTCCGATGTCACCTTTCGACATATTTCAGTCGCTTTAGGAGGGCCGTGACTCCGATGTCACCTTTCGACAGATTTCAGTCGCTTTAGGAGGGCCGTGACTCCGATGTCACCTTTCGACATATTTCAGTCGCTTTAGGAGGGCCGTGACTCCGATGACTCCGCTTTGGATCCGCCCGTGATTTTTAATTAAAGGCCGTCACTGCACGCGCTCGTCGGTCGTATAGAAATGGAAGACGGCCAAAAATTTGGTAGACCTATATGATTGCGGGAACCTTTGAAACCATGCTGTGAAGAACAGGTCACAAATGACATTGACTTATTGGAAACCCGCAGACTTTGGTTCGGTATTTTTGGTTTATTTTGTCCCTCTCTGCGTCGATGCTGCTCTGTACTGCTCGCTGTCGGGCCCAGCACAGTGCCGTACTGCCCTTTGCACACTATGCAGTATACCGTCTGTCTGGCCCATCCCGGTACCGTGCCTTACCGCCCTCCCTACCGGTACCATCCCGGTACCGTGCCTTACCTGAGCCGGCCGTGCCAGCGTGCCTTACCGCCCTCCGTACACCGCACTTCGCCCCGCAGCTACGGCGAATAGCCCCGCAAACGGCCGTGTTTCGATGCAGATTGCAGGGGACTCCTCCCTTAGCTGACAAAGCGTTCACCTCATAAATCGGGCAAACGGCCGGCCGAATCAGTGTTCAGCCCAGTCTCCACCCCTGGCTCCCCCTCCCTCCCCTGGCCTGCTCCCGGCGGGTGTCGGCCGGCGCGCTGCATTGGGTGTCTCCATTAGAGAGCGCGCAGCCCTAATCACTTACCGTCCGCATCATTAACTCGTACACTCTCAATATGTGCACTTCATCCGATGACCTTTAATTAGTGGTCCATTCTCCGGCGGCGGCGTGGCGCGCCGGAATTGGCCGGCAGCGGCGAACAATGGCGCAGCCGGCGGCGCTTCAGCCGGCCGGCCGGGCGTGTCCAATGCGGCGGACGGGTCGGCCGAGAAGCGCCGCCTTTGTTACTCCTTGCTATGGTCGTTACGGCTCAACAGGCGTGTCGTTACTGAGCCGGCCGTGAATTAAGTCATCAGCGCCGCCGTCTGGGTGGCAGCAGCTGCTGACAGCTGCTGGATGGCAGCAGGCTGAGACGGCTGGACATGGCTGAGCTGCTGCTGCTGAACTGCTGCTGCTGAACTGGTGGTGGTGGTGACAAACACCTGCGTCAGCTGCAGCTGAGCTGGTGTAGATGCTGCTGCTGCTACACGGACTGCTGCTGTCGGTGCTTCTCTGGCGGCAGCCGGTAAGTGGTCACTGGTCAGAGCTCAGTCCTGTTCTGTTCAGAACCGACGCGGTCGGAGTGAACCTTCTCTGGCGGCAGCCGGTAAGTGGTCACTGGTCAGAGCTCAGTCCTGTTCTGTTCAGAACTGACGCGGTCGGAGTGAACCTTCTCTGGCGGCGGCCGGTAAGTGGTCACTGGTCAGAGCTCAGTCCTGTTCTGTTCAGAACTGACGCAGTCGCAGTGAACCTTCTCTGGCGGCGGCCGGTAAGTGGTCACTGGTCAGAGCTCAGTCCTGTTCTGTTCAGAACTGACGCAGTCGGAGTGAACCTTCTCTGGCGGCAGCCGGTAAGTGTTCACTGCTGTTCAGTTCAGGGCAGACTGAACCTTCTCTGGTGGCATCGCAGCGGGCAAGTAAGTGGTCAGAGCTGTTCAGTTCAGGGCAGACGGAGTGAACCTTCTCTGGCGGCGGCCGGTAAGTGGTATACCCACCTACCACGCCACGGGAGGGCGTCACCTCATTATGAAGTAAAAACTGATGAGTGTTTGTCGGACAGCTAGCCTGGTAATTGGCCACGCTTTCCCCGACCGGACCAATGGTGAATGGTTTTGAACCCGTTCATAACAAAGCTGGAGAATCTTTCTGGAAATATCACGATGAAAATATGATAAGCACTGTCCCAGATGGACAACTAGACATTCCGCAGTTGGAATGAGTTTCCTCCCAACAATAAAACAATAATTTAAATGTGATAAAATGCTAAGAAAATATTGAAGACCAGACATCAAAATGATTCGGACCAAACCGACCAAAAGGATTCGGACCAAACCGACCAAAAGGATTCGACCCAAAGACTAGAATCTGGAATGCAATTCGGATGCTTCTGGAAAAACAAACAAAAATTGCATCAATAATATTGTTTCAGCAAGCACAAACACTCCTAATACCTCTGACGTAAGGACGTCACCGGTAGGTATTGGATAGATCCAGGGAAGTGAACACTTCCTGTGGGTTTCATTATCAATGACCAATGACAGCGATCCGAACATCCCTGCCCGTTGAGTTCTGTCAGCTCCGATTCCTCTTCCCTGACAGATCACGCTTCGACCATTTTTCACCACGCCATCCAGCGCCGGCCAGGCTCGTAAACGAACGATTACGCTGATGCCTTCCGCAAACCGACGACGCGCTGCTGACCTCCACCGACGCGCTGCTGACCTCCGCCGACACGCTGCTGACCTCCGCCGACGCGCTGCTGACCTCCGCCGACGCGCTGCTGACCTCCGTCGACGCGCTGCTGACCTCCGCCGACGCGCTGACGACCTCCGACGACGCGCTGCTGACCTCCGCCGACGCGCTGCTGACCTCCGCCGACGCGCTGCTGACCTCCGACGACGCGCTGCTGACCTCCGACGACGCGCTGCTGACCTCCGCCGACGCGCTGCTGACCTCCGCCGACGCGCTGCTGACCTCCGCCGACGCGCTGCTGACAAATGAACAGACCAGTGAATGTTGCGCGCTGATGCATGCGCTACATACGTCATCATTGACGGCCGGTTCACCGGTCGGCCCCACCTGACTGGTCTGATAGACGACCTGCACTGGGAAGCGATCCGCCGCCATCCATAGCCCCAGGCGCCCCGCTTAGAGGTGAAAAGATTGATGAAAACTGTCCCACAATTACGGAAACTTTGGATTCATACTAAGAAAATAGCACGCACAAGGAAGGTATCAATAGCCTTTGGATCTGTGGTGCTTGTAAGCTTTTGATAAATAGATACCTCCTGGGTCTTTTTCGTAGCATGAATGCACAAGTCTCCGTCATCGCCTTGCAGGATTTTGACGATAGTTTTCACCTCTGGCCCACTGTGCGGTGCAGGTATCGGCCGCAATCGGTCCGTCGCCCGCGGCGAGGCGGCTGAGGCTCCCGCAGACGGGTTTTAATCAGAGGTGTCGGACTGGCCTTCTGGTCACGTCCGGTACCCGGCGCTCCGGCGGCGGACGCGGCGCCCCTGCACTGTGTTACCGGAACGCCGCCCGGGGGACTGCAGAGGTGGCGGCGATCGAGTGGGCTCTTTACTGATGGTCATTTGCGGTGGCCATCGGTTAGTTGTATATTTTATCATGTCATGTTATAATTATTATATATTGTGGGATGGATGGATTGGCCAGCAGTGACCAGCAAATGTTAAACAATTGGTCAATGGTCAGCTGTTGGACTGGCCACTTACCGAGTGAATCATATTAAGTCAGCTGAACAGCAGCACAGGGCTCGAGGTTTGTGGATCAGCCATTCAACCCCATTATATGTGCCAGCCCGTGACCCCCACCTCACCATGGGCTAGTCCGTGACCCCCACCTCACCATGGGCAAGTCCGTGAAACCCACCTCACCATGGACCAGCCTGCACGAACCCCACCTCACCATGTTCCACCCCGCGAGCCCACCATCCCCCACCCACAGCCCGTCAAGCCCACGCCCCGCCCCCGCCATCGTCGCCGCCGACACGGCCGGCCGCGGTGACCAGCCCCCACCATCGTCGCCGCCGACACGGCCGGCCGCGGTCCACATGCAACGCCGCAATCGATAGCAGGCCCAATTGATTCCAAACACAAAACAAGGTGCGAAATATGGTGGCGTAATTTGGCGGCCTCGGCGAGCCGCTCGCTTTGTGTCGGCCCGCCTGTGATGCATTGCTAATTGGTAGGTGCGGGCTGGTTGGCCGGCCGGGCGGCGGGGCGGCGCTGCGTGGCGGTGCGGTGAGGCGGTGTGGCGGTGTGGCGGTGAGGCGGTGGGGCGGTGGGGCGGTGAGGCGGTGTGGCGGTGAGGCGGTGGGGCGGTGGGGCGGTGAGGCGGTGTGGCGGTGTGGCGGTGTGGCGGTGAGGCGGTGGGGCGGTGGGGCGGTGGGGCGGTGGGGCGGTGGGGCGGTGAGGCGGTGGGGCGGTGGGGCGGTGAGGCGGTGGGTGGGGCGGTGGTTGGTGCTGATGATGTCAGACTTCGAAATTTCCGAAAGCACGGTCGAGTTTATGCTGGTTAGAGTATAACTATTTTGACCGAATACCTGGCCACCTTCAGTCTTCTAGTCTGAATTCACCGTATTTAAACTGATTTAAGGCACACTTTAACGGTTAGCAATCGATGTTACAAAGCTGTGCGAGCGTTTTTAGAATTAAAGTGTAGGTGAAACTGTGATAGGTTATAGTCATATGGATCATGAATATTTATGGGGCACATAATGTTAAATAAGTTGTCTTGAAATTTGGCCAAATTAAAGCAAAATCTTGGTCGATAAATATTCGGAAGTTTATGTTATTTTGACCGATCAACAAATCAGTGTCCTTCCTTTTGCGTGGGGCATTTCTGTGACCGATCAACATCACTCGATGCTATACAAAGTGACGGCGGTGGCGGCGCCCGCCGGTACAGCGCCTCACCTCCCACCGCCATGGCGCAGTGATGGACGATATCAGACACGCCTCCGAGCAACCGCACTACGGTCGCATTAGGCCCGGATTCTTATTAATAAACGCCCCTAATGACGGTTATTGATAGCGGCCGGCGGGCTCATTTTGATGTGTTAATGGAACACGCCGTGCGCCTCTTACCTGCCTGTTCAGCTCTGTAATTAGCCTGGTGGCTGCGCTGTATTAGAGGGCAGCACGGCGGCCGAGGTGGCACGAAGGACGGCCGGCCCCGCTCAGCAGTGATATCAGACGGAACAGTGCAGCGACGCGTCTCACTGCTGCTCCGCCGCGGCGGCACGGAGAACAGAGGGGAGAGAGCTGAGAGGAGAGAGTCAGGCAGACAGGTGGGCTCGGCCTCGGCTCTGGTAAAAAGTGCCGCCTCCGCCGCCCAGCCTCGGACGCTGCCGCCGCCTCCCCGCCGCCTCTGCTGCCGCCTCCCCGCCGCCTCTGCTGCCGCCTCCCCGCCGCCTCTGCTGCCGCCTCCCCGCCACCTCTGCTGCCGCCTCCCCGCCGCCTCTGCTGCCGCCTCCCCGCCGTCTCTGCTGCCTCTGCTGCCGCCTCTGCTGCCGCCTCCCCGCCGCCTCTGCTGCCGCCTCCCCGCCGCCTCTGCTGCCGCCGCCTCCGCCGCCTCTGCTGCCGCCTCCCCGCCGCCTCTGCTGCCGCCGCCTCCCCGCCGCCTCTGCTGCCGCCTCCCCGCCGCCTCTGCTGCCGCCACCGCCGCCGCCTCTGCTGCCGCCTCCCCGTCGCCTCCCCGCCGCCTCTGCCGACACCGCCGCCGCTGGCAGCCTGTTAGGCAGGGGCAGCGACGAAGGACTTCTAGTCCACATGAGAGTTAGGACCGTGACACCTCGGGACACGACTGATCACAGCTAATGGTGATACTTGGGGTGTTCTCGATCATTCAGCGAATGTGTCTCATGCGATTAGAAGGGAAATTAAATGTGAGAGATTCACTCAGTCTGACATTTCACCATGTCATGTGACATGAGTCTTGTCATCCGATCAAATATTAAGTATATCAATGTTTTATATTTTGCTCGGTAATTGACACTATTGCATCCGTTTGAGTGTTTCCGGTAACAAGTATCTAGCGATATGTAGCGCGTATAGAGCATGGAGTTGGCAGGTGGCAAATACTCTTTCCAAGAAGGCTGTGCAATGTGTATGCCGTATGGTCATTGATCTGGTCATCCTCGCTGGTTAGTAGCGTGCGAAACGTAAAGTGCAAGCTAACGGTGTGTAACAACCCAGGTGTGTGAGCATTGTGCAACCCATGCATATCATCACCCATGGTCGATTTTCACACATTTGAACACTAATAGCAGACCGGCCTGTCTTGTTTCCCCGCTTTTGATCACCTTCTTAAAGGGAGATAATCACCTTTTGATTTTGTTAGCAACAATTTCTTTGGCTACCGTTATGGTATTAAAATGATGTGATCTAAATTTAAGAATTCAATAAAATTATTTCCTAATTCGAAGTTGGAAGTTTGGGAAAATTAATGGGCGGTATTTTCCCTCCACTATTGGAAAGCGCAACATTTTTTGCTACACTACAACATTTTGCTACCTGACAGGTTAGCAAAGCTACGTAATTTTGTTGTCTGTCACCCCAACATTGGATTACGTACGGACACTGGGTTTGCAGGATTTAGCGGCGAAACGTTTGCGTGCGTCATTGGTTGAATGCAGTTTAATTTCTCATTCGGCGACAATCGGCATACAGTGTGAACAGAGTACAGAACAGAACACAATAGTGTGAACAGATTACAGAACAGAACACAATCGTGTGAGCAGAGTACAGAACAGAACACAATCGTGTGAACAGATTACAGAACAGAACACAATCGTGTGAATCACGCTTTTGCATCAATCTGTTCAACGTTGTTGAATGGACACTTATAAACAAATCGCCGGCACTAAATAGGTCGCCGTCCGGGGCAAGCTAAACTGTCGATTTCAATGCACTTGTTTCAAATGATTGTTGATTGTTCATAGAAGTTTGGCACATATTCGCAAAAGATAGAGTGCAGGAAATATATTGCATACCTTCATGATAAATAACAATGCGTAGGGAAGCTAATTTACTGAATTCGTTACCGAGTACTTGCTGAGTACCAACCGATATAAGCGTGGAATCGTGGATCGCTCACTGAAAAAAATGACACCCGTACGTGGATTGGCACACCGTCAAAATGTCCGCCCCAGAGGGGTGTTTTGCAACACCTCCTTAGGGTATCGAACACTAAAAAACGGTGCAAAAAAAGAGTCAGACTCTACAAAATGGTGTTTTCTGGGACCTTCAAGAGAATCACGACTCGCTTCACTCTCTTGAAAGAGTCAGGACTCCCGTTGAGAAGGTGTCAGAGACAATTTTGTAGAGTCTGACTCTTTTTACGCCGTTTTTTAGTGTTCCGTGTTCGATACTCTAAGGAGGTGTTGCAAAACACCCCTCTGGGGAGGACTTTTTGACGGTGTCATTTTTCAGTGCTTATCGGTAGGACACTGTCAATATCTTTCGGTAGGAATGTTTATATGCAAAATGTAATGAATTTACATCATATTTTGGCCTCGTCTATCGATTTCAGGTGCTAACTCCATTTTTATGGAAAAAGGTGATTATCTCTCTTTAACGCTCAAAAGAGTTGAATGGAGTATTCCACCAGCCTGATTAAGCTGTGTTCGCATTGACTCAACATCAAACTCGTGTTGCCTTTTACAGTTCGTCCTCCAGTCGACCGGGTAACTACGCGACTGTGATACATAAGGGCCGGTTCGGTACTGTAATCTGTTCACACGATTGTGTTCTGTTCTGTACTCTGCTCACACGATTGTGTTCTGTTCTGTACTCTGCTCACACGATTGTGTTCTGTTCTGTAATCTGTTCACACTATTGTGTTCTGTTCTGTACTCTGTTCCCACTGTGGATGCCGATTGTCGCCGAATGAGAAATTAAACTGCATTCAACTAATGACGCACGCAAACGTTTCGCCGCTAAATCCTGCAAACCCAGTGTCCGTGCGTAATCCAATGTTGGGGTGACAGACAACAAAATCATGTAGCTTCGCTAAGCTGTCAGGTAGCAAAATCATCAGCATGGCAAGAGGTTTGGTCACGCTATTCTGCACTCAGTCGTTTGGTTTGTGCTAAACTATAAAGCACGTTCCTGAGCAAATCATTGCAAGCCATACGAGTTAACGCTTGTTCATCAAGGCATACGGTATCGGCTTTTTACAACTTTCTTAGGAGTTTTTTACTACAACTGAGACCGCAAGTGCGAAATGTACAGTAAACACAAGTATATGACTCATTAAGTCATTAACACACAGTAACAACTGGCCATAACTTGCACTGTAATAACCCATCAAACATGAAGTGTGATAGTTTCCATGACGAGTGAATGTTTCTGGGTGGGGCGAGGCTCGCCATTTGGATAGGTCGCTTGATGTGTGACAGTTACTCGCTGTTCTCATTCCACGTGCTCTGGCGGTAACCAGCGGAATGTTCTGGTCGACGATCGTGGGCGCCTGTCAAATAAGTCACGAGTCGCCGAGACAGAACAATAAAACTAAGTGGTTATGCCACCTTCTTGCAGCGGCACGCCCATTACAAACGGCGGGAACAGCGCGCGCACAAGGCATGCATGGTGTCCAGCTGAGTTACGAATCCGACTTGGCTCTGTTACTAGCCGAACTCGTCGTAACGCATGCCGCACTTGTCCCGCCACACCGCCGCGCTGTCACCGGACAGCCAGCCCGCGCCACCGGACAGCCACACCGCCGCGCTGCCCGGCGGTACGTTACTCAAAGCACGGCTTCCACGACTGCGCGCCGTCCTGAACCGGCCCTTATATTTCACAGTCGCGTTGTTACCCGGTCGACTGTATGTATGTATGTACGTCCCGACTGCACGTCGTCCTGAACCGGCCCTTGTGTATTACAGTCGCGTAGTTACCCGGTCGACTGTATGTATGTATGTACGTACGTCCCGACTGCACGCCGTCCTGAACCGGCCCTTATGTATCACAGTCGCGTAGTTACCCGGTCGACTGTATGTATGTATGTATGTACGTCCCGACTGCACGCCGTCCTGAACCGGCCCTTATGCATCACAGTCGCGCTGTTACCCGGTCGACTGTATGTACGTCCCGACTGCACGCCCCGCCGGCGCGGCTCGGCCCGATCCGGCCCCATATGGCGGCCGTATACGTAGTTCCGAGTGAAGCTAATGTGCCGGCTGCACGCTACGCCCCGAGACAGGCTGGAAACTCCTCCTGGTCGGCCGGACGGCGAACTGCGGTCAGAGCGCGCAACATTAGGTCCGCGCCGCGCCACGTTTACTGACCGCTAGTGACGGAGGCGGGGCTGCCAGTCCAGAGCCGAGCCGGTTTTAATTACTCATAATTCGCCTAATGTCTCAATTTTCGCCGGCTGGCTGCCTTTACAACTCGACGCGCTGCAGTTGCGGCCCGCTGCAACGCGGCACAGCGATTTATCCGCGTATTCATATTAGAACACGGCACTTTTCCAATTAGGTGCCGGAGTGTGGCATGACTGCCGCCAATGATCGCGCCGTAATGAAGGAGCGGCGCCGTCTAAACTGACTAAATTATAGTCTAAATTATTGGCTACGTGCGAATCGAGACGCGGCGGTGCTTGTTATCTTACTGCACATCTCAATTACGTGGGCATGCGGGAATAACTCAATCTGCACAACGAGAGCATAATTTGCCAACTAATAAAGGTAACGAGCGGCAACTTTAATGCTGCAGGTGGAGGCGTCAGGCGGCGGCGTATCGGACGTGTGAGTTAGTGCGAGGCGAGGCGGGCGCGGCCACTTCAGATAACTCGCCCTGGAGGATGGCTCGGCCTGTCCAGCCGGCACCGGGCCCACTCTGGTCGGCGGATCAAGGTATAGACCGCGTTCTGGCGCGATTTACGACTGGATACAGATACAGGTCGGCGGCGGCGGCGGCGGGCCCCGCAGGGTCTGCTCCGCGCGCACTCTCGCTGCATACGGCACTACACGCGGCCGGCGGCGTCCAGCACGCGGCCAGAGATCAATCAGATGCTGCTGCTGTAACTTGGCGGTGTTCAGCGGGAGTGAGGTCGGGTCAGAGCTGGATAGGGCGCTGTTCTGGTGGGAACATCTGCGCATCCGTCTGAGCTGTGGTCCGCTGGTCAACAGCCGAACACGGCCGTCAGTGGAGACGGGTCAACAGGGACGAGGGAGCAGTGGAGACGGGTAAACAGGGACGAGAGAGCAGTGGAGACGGGTCAACAGGGACGAGGGGGCAGTGGAGACGGGTAAACAGGGACGAGGGAGCAGTGGAGACGGGTAAACAGGGACGAGGGAGCAGTGGAGACGGGTAAACAGGGACGAGGGAGCAGTGGAGACGGGTCAACAGGGACGAGGGGGCAGTGGATACGGGTCAACAGGGACGAGGGAGCAGTGGAGACGGGTCAACAGGGACGAGGGAGCAGTGGAGACGGGTCAACAGGGACGAGGGGGCAGTGGAGACGGGTCAACAGGGACGAGGGAGCAGTGGAGACGGGTCAACAGGGACGAGGGAGCAGTGGAGACGGGTAAACAGGGACGAGGGAGCAGTGGAGATGGGTAAACAGGGACGAGGGAGCAGTGGAGACGGGTAAACATGGACGAGGGAGCAGTGGAGACGGGTCAACAGGGACGAGGGAGCAGTGGAGATGGGTAAACAGGGACGAGGGAGCAGTGGAGACGGGTAAACAGGGACGAGGGAGCAGTGGAGACGGGTAAACAGGGACGAGGGAGCAGTGGAGACGGGTCAACAGGGACGAGGGAGCAGTGGAGACTGGTAAACAGGGACGAGGGGGCAGTGAAGACGGGTCAACAGGGACGAGGGAGCAGTGGAGACGGGTAAACAGGGACGAGGGAGCAGTGGAGACGGGTCAACAGGGACGAGGGGGGGGGGGGCAGTGGAGACGGGTAAACAGGGACGAGGGAGCAGTGGAGACGGGTAAACAGGGACGAGAGAGCAGTGGAGACGGGTCAACAGGGACGAGAGAGCAGTGGAGACGGGTCAACAGGGACGAGGGGGCAGTGGAGACGGGTAAACAGGGACGAGGGAGCAGTGGAGACGGGTAAACAGGGACGAGGGAGCAGTGGAGACGGGTAAACAGGGACGAGGGAGCAGTGGAGACGGGTCAACAGGGACGAGGGGGCAGTGGATACGGGTCAACAGGGACGAGGGAGCAGTGGAGACGGGTCAACAGGGACGAGGGAGCAGTGGAGACGGGTCAACAGGGACGAGGGGGCAGTGGAGACGTGTCAACAGGGACGAGGGAGCAGTGGAGACGGGTCAACAGGGACGAGGGAGCAGTGGAGACGGGTAAACAGGGACGAGGGAGCAGTGGAGATGGGTAAACAGGGACGAGGGAGCAGTGGAGACGGGTAAACATGGACGAGGGAGCAGTGGAGACGGGTCAACAGGGACGAGGGAGCAGTGGAGATGGGTAAACAGGGACGAGGGAGCAGTGGAGACGGGTAAACAGGGACGAGGGAGCAGTGGAGACGGGTAAACAGGGACGAGGGAGCAGTGGAGACGGGTCAACAGGGACGAGGGAGCAGTGGAGACTGGTAAACAGGGACGAGGGGGCAGTGGAGACGGGTCAACAGGGACGAGGGAGCAGTGGAGACGGGTAAACAGGGACGAGGGAGCAGTGGAGACGGGTCAACAGGGACGAGGGGGGGGGGGGGCAGTGGAGACGGGTAAACAGGGACGAGGGAGCAGTGGAGACGGGTAAACAGGGACGAGGGAGCAGTGGAGACGGGTCAACAGGGACGAGGGAGCAGTGGAGACGGGTAAACAAGGACGAGGGAGCAGTGGAGACGGGTAAACAGGGACGAGGGAGCAGTGGAGACTGGTCAACAGGGACGAGGGGGCAGTGGAGACGGGTAAACAGGGACGAGGGAGAAGTGGAGACTGGTAAACAGGGACGAGAGGGCAGTGGAGACGGGTAAACAGGGACGAGGGAGCAGTGGAGACGGGTCAACAGGGACGAGGGAGCAGTGGAGACGGGTAAACAGGGACGAGGGAGCAGTGGAGACGGGTAAACAGGGACGAGGGAGCAGTGGAGACGGGTAAACAGGGACGAGGGAGCAGTGGAGACGGGTAAACAGGGACGAGGGAGCAGTGGAGACGGGTAAACAGGGACGAGGGAGCAGTGGAGACGGGTAAACAGGGACGAGGGAGCAGTGGAGACGGGTAAACAGGGACGAGGGAGCAGTGGAGACGGGTAAACAGGGACGAGGGAGCAGTGGAGACGGGTAAACAGGGACGAGGGAGCAGTGGAGACGGGTAAACAGGGACGAGGGAGCAGTGGAGACGGGTAAACAGGAACGAGGGAGCAGTGGAGACGGGTAAACAGGGACGAGGGAGCAGTGGAGACGGGTAAACAGGGACGAGGGAGCAGTGGAGACGGGTAAACAGGGACGAGGGAGCAGTGGAGACGGGTAAACAGGGACGAGGGAGCAGTGGAGACGGGTCAACAGGGACGAGGGAACAGTGGAGACGGGTAAACAGGGACGAGGGAGGTGCGGCGAGCGCTGTTCCCGCGGCGGATACCGCATCACGAGTTCGACCACACTGCCAACAAACAGTGAGGCACAGCCTCATTGGCATGTACCGCAGACTGTTTACTGAATGCATTGATTAGTCATTGCAAGGCACGACTAACCAGTAACCAGCCACCAACAGGCAGGCCAGCTAACCAGGCATCTGAGACGCGGCACAAACGCGCTGGTCACTGCAGCTGGCTTCTGCAGCTCTGTTACCTACCCACGGGCGATAATGTGCCGCTTCACTACCTTCCTCTCCAAATCCACCATCACGTGATCACGTTTGAGCGGACGATTAGTCCGCGCGTTAGCGCCTGGCTTTCCCAGTGAGCCTGCACACCCGGACGCTAGCGGGGCGTATCGTGGCTGACTAGTAACACCAGAAACAGCTAACAGTCCCATTACACCGAATAATGGCCGACATGACCCACCATTGTAACGGCCGCGAAAGCCGCCGCTCGGTAGAAGCGCAGCATTACTTTAAAGCGTTTCCCAGTATAGGTGTACCGGGGCCCAGGGGCGCAGCCAGACCTTCAGAAGGGGGGGGGGGGGGGCCCTGGGAGAGGCCCCCCACCCCCAACAATACCCCTGGATATGAACAACTTTACGGATTTGGCCACTTTATTTTGTGAGGCCCCTTTTTAACAATTTTTCTTCGTCTACTTTTGATGAGCTGGATTGGACCAGGGCCCTCAGTAGGCATTGCACTGAGCGCATCACTATTTTGTATTGTTACGTACAGGAGAGAAACCCTATCTCTGCTGACAACAGGTGGGGGTCGGCTTTTGAGTGTGGGGGCGGCTGAAATGACGAAAAAATGTACCCCCATTTTGATACGTGTATGTAAGTCTGTGCATTTTTTTATGTGGATATTCATGTAATAGTAGGTATGTACTTGTTAGTTAGCGCCGCGAAGCGGCGCGAAATTTTTACGGTTGTGCAGATAAAACCCAGAAATATAGGCGGTGGGCTAGCAACCCCTGGGCAGGCTCGAGGGCCCTGTTCACAGACTCAATGGCCCTCTGGATAAGCTGAATGGAGGATAATAAGCTAAAAATGCTATTCATTCAATTCAGCGTTACGACGAACCGATGACGATGACTATGGCTTCGTTATGACGATGACTACCGATGTGACGCCGCGAAGCGGCGTTAAAAGTTTAATTTTATGTCCTGGAAAACGAAATGTTAATATTGGAACCAGACCGTGAGGTGAGATGGCTTGGGGAGATGGTCCTGGCCTGTTTCCACTATTAGCTCTTCGGTCCAGCAAATTGTGCACCGCTGGAGCAACTTCCGGGTGCCGATCTCTTCGTCTTTGCGTTCGTTCGCCTTTTTCGGAACTCGGCAATCTAGCTAAACATGTAGCTTGCTTGAAACTTAAAAGTGAATATTGTATGAAGGGAATGGGCCCTGGGGCAGGCAATTACCGCCAAGGAGAGCCTCTGTCAGACACTGATTTTTTTTTTGTTCCCATGTTCCAAAATTTGTATAAGCAATTGCAAAACTTGTGTCATGCCGCGAAGCGGCAAGAAATTTTCCAGTTTTTGACACTAGCTGGGATGACATTAGCTGGATTTGGATAGCTGGATTTTGACTGCACTGCAAAGACAATTTTTACGATAAATTGTTAATTTTTCCCGCAAAAAGTGTGTGTGTGTGTGTGTGTGGTGGGGGGGGGGGGGGGTTGACCCTCCCCGCCTTCTAAAAGTGTGGGAGTTTGCCCCCAGACCTCCCCCCCCCCCCAACACTCCCGTCGGCGACGCCCCTGGCTGACAAATATTGCAGCACACACTCTCCTGAGAGGAAAATTGTTAAATTGTTTTGCACTACCATCAACCCCCCCCCCCCCCAATTCAAAAACGCATCAGACTTATCAAATGACATTTTTTACCCAAGAAAACATTGCACCAGGTAGGTCAGAGTACAACACATTACCGCTCATTATGACGGCGCCGACCACGACTACCAGGCGCTCCAGTTATAGCAGGCGCTCCAGGCGACGGCTAGCAACCCCTGGGCAGGCTCGAGGGCCCCGTTCACAGACTCAATGGCCCTCTGGATAAGCTCGAGAGGGCCCTGAACAGACTCAATGGCCCCTTGGCAAGCCGAGAGGCCCCTGAACAGACTATAATAGCCCCTGGGCAGGTTCGAGAGGCCCCTGAACAGGAGCAATGGACCATTGGGAAAGCTCAAGAGGCCCCTGAACATACTCTAATGGTCCCTAGGCAGATTCAAGAGGCCCTTGAACAGACTCAATGGGCCCCTGGACAAGCTTGAGAGGCCCCTGGGCAGGTTCGAGAGGCCCCTGAAAAGACTCCATGGGCCCCTGGGCAAGCTCGAGAGGCATCTGGGCAGGCTCTAATGGCCCCTGGGCAGGCTCGAGAGGCCCCTGATCAGACTTGATGGGCTTCTGGCAAAACTATAATGGGCCCCTGGGCAGGTTTAAGAGGCCCCAAAACAGACTATAATGGGCCCCTGGCCAGACTCGAGAGGCCCCTCAACATACTCAATGGGCCCCTGGACATGCTCGAGAGGCAACTGGGCAGGTTTGTTGGGCTGTGGGTGGGCTCAATTGGCCCCTGGACAAGTGGACATGCTCTAGAAGCCCCTGGGCAGGTTTTTGGGCCCCTGAGTGGGCTCAATAGGCCCCAGGGCATGCTTGAAAGGTCCCTGGGCATGTTTTTGCGCCCTTAAGTGGGCTCAATGGGCCCCTGGACATGCTCGAAAGGCCCCTGGACAGTTTTTGGCCCCTCAGTGGGCTCAACGAGCCCCTGGGCATGCCCAAGAGGCCCCCTGGGCCGGCTTCGAAAGCCCTTCAGTGTCTCTGAGGGCCCTTGACATGCACCAGAGTGACCCTTGCCTGGTTTGAGGGCTCCTCTGTGACATTTTGAAAGCCATTTAGCTAATGCAAATGGTATCTGGGCCAATCTCGGTGGGGCCCCCTGTGACTCGTTAAGGGGGGGGGGGGTAAATTTCCCCACTTGCCCCTCCCCCTGGCTGCGCCCCTGCCAGGGCACGCTGTGCTATAGATGGACGTAACCGTGGAGCAGGTCTGTCGGCGGCGTGCAGCGCAGAGCGCTCACAAGCGTTACAGTAAGTGGGATCAGGCACGCCAGCTGCAGGGAGTATCACAAGGTGATGTGGTGGTGGCGATTATAGTCTGACTGCGATGTGCTGCGGGTACCACATAGTCTGTTACGGGTTTAACATTGTTAATGTGGTGCGGGTACCACATAGTCTGTTACGGGTTTAACAAGGCGATCACACGGACTAGCGGGCATGGACAAGTGTGAACTAGGGCTGTAATTTTAGGCAAACGCGATTTAATCCAACTCAGTGCCTATAATTCAAGGAAAATAATATATCTATAGTCGAAGCAGAATCCAAACAATCCAAACTTCAACCTCTACAACGTTATATTCGCGTTATACTAATATCATTGTGGATATGCATCAAACTTTATTAATTTATTTAATTTGTTTTCTTTATTCACACGTATCGACGACGGGCGAAGACACCTTGTCTACTGACATGTGCACACATCAGGCAACAATCATTACAGCACTCACTGAAACCTATACACCGGAATAATGATTAATGCGTTTCCAGGTATCGCAGCTATATAGGATTCCGGGTCATATTCCGCGATCCCGGCGAATAATCCCGTCTGATATAGCCATAATGGACACCGGACCATCTCCGTCTGCACCGCCGAGCAGAGTGGCCACTGTGACGTCAACGGGGTGATGCGCCGCGCCAACGACGCCAATTGGCGCCCACCTGAGGAGCGTGCAGGAGGATTATCCCGCTGGACGCCGCTGGACGCCGCTGGACGCCGCTGGACGCCGCTGGACACCGCTGGACACCGCTGGACACCGCTGGACACGGAGGCCGGATACGCGCTGATCCGATCCTAATGAAGGGTGGGCGGTGAGGCGGTGACCAGGCTTCCAGCTGATCACATCCGGTGGTGGTGACCGCACAAGTTTTCAGGGATCAACTTCCGGTGCTGGTGACAATGGTGTTTTCAAGTGGGTGGTGCCGGGATGGCCGTGCTTTTAAAGCTGTGACGATCTGCTGAGTTGCAAGTGAAGGTGATTAAATCAATTATGAGCTCTGTGATGAGTTGGAAACATCAAAGTGGTTGATACAGAGACGATAACAATTTGACGGCGGTTTGTTGATAAGCTGTCTTGGTGTGGTGACAGCCAAACGGTGCTTTGGTTCTTTGTTGTGTTTTAAAGACACAAACCAGTGAGTTATAGTTATAGTCATTGACAGACACAATCAGTGGCCATCAGACACCATAAGCAACTACCAGACACCACCAGACACCACCAGACACCACCAGACACCACCAGACACCACCAGACACCACCAGACACCACCAGACACCACCATGCACCACCAGACACCACCAGACACCACCATACACCACCAGACACCACCAGACACCACCAGACACCACCATACACCACCAGACACCACCAGACACCACCAGACACCACCAGACACCACCAGACACCACCAGCCACCACCAGACACCACCGGACACCACCAGACACCACCAGACACCACCAGACACCACCAGACACCACCAGACACCACCAGACACCACCAGACGCCTGGGTCCCGCTCAGGTCTGGCAAGAGCCACTCGAGACGACCGATCGCCCCCTCAAGTCGCCAGCGAGCCCCCTAAGGCCGACAGAAGAGCCCCACAGGCACACTAGGAATCCCTACAGGCCGCCCGAGGGCCACTCAGGCCGACTAAGGACCCCTCAGGCCGACCGAGGGCCTCCTCAAGCTGACCGCGGGCCTCTCAAACCAAAAAAGGACCTCCCCAAGCTGACCGAAGGCATCTCAGGCCGAAAAAGGGCCTCCTCAAGTCGACCATGGGCTCCTTAAGCCGACCGAGGGCACTTCATGCTGACTGAGAGCCCCTAAGGCCGTCAGGGGACCCCCTCAGTCAAACCGAGGGCCCCTTCAGGCCTCCCGAGAGCCCCTCAGGCCGACCAAGGGCCCCTCAGACCGAAAAAAGTCCCTTTAAGCTGACCGAGGGCCCCTCAGGCCAAACGAGAGCTACTCAGGCCAACCGAGGGTCCCTCAGGCCCACTCAGGGCCCTTTCACGCCGACCGACGTTCCCTCAGGCATAGCGAGGGCCACTCAGGCCGACAGACGGGCTCTCAGTCCAAAGACCCCTTCAAGCCGACCGATTGGCCCTGAGGCTGAACAAGGACTCCTCATGCCGACTAAGGGCCCCTGAAGCCGACCGAGGTTCATTCAAGCCGACCGAGGGTTCCTCAAGTCGACCGAGGGCCCCCTCAGACCGACCGAGGGGTCCATCAGGCCGACCCCCTCAAACCGACTGAGGCGCCTCAGGCCGACCGAGGCCCCTCAGGCAGACTGAGACCCACTCAGGCCGACAAAGGGCCCCTCAGGCCGACAAAGGGCCCTCGGGCCTAACAAAAGCTCCTCAGGCTGCCCAAGCCGGCCGAGGTTCCCTCAAGCCGATCAAGGGCCCCTCCAGGCCGACAAAGGATCCCTGAGGCCGACCAGGCCGACTGAGGCCCTCTCAGGCCGGCAGGGGAACCCGCAGGTCGAACAATGGCTCTGCATACCGACTGGGACCCCTCAGGCGGACGAAGGACTCTCTCAAGTCGACGGAGTGCCTCCTCAGGCCAACCGAGCTCCCCTTCAGGCCCAACGAGGCCCGCTCAGTCTGACCAACGGATCCTCAGGTCAACCAAAGACCCCCTCAGACCGACCTCGGTTAACCTCCTGGAGGGGCCAAGGCCCCCTAGGCCCCCCTGCCCACGATGTCCCGATGCCTTTTGATGGCTCGATCTCCTCGATGTTCCTCCGTATCAAACGTATTATTTTAGCACGGATGTTGGATATTTAGGATATTGCAATACCAGAGAGCCAAAAAGGCTGCATGAACTATCAGCCCTATTCCAGGCAAACAATACATTTACAACAAATTACATTGAACACCATTTAAATAGAGCACTCCGATGGCTAATTGTTCATGCTCTCCCTCCGCTATTTGCTGACCTGAACGCTTGAACCTTGCAGGGCCTATTTCAACATGTTAACTGGGCGGGGGGGGGGGGGGGGGGCAAATGCCCCCCCCCCCCCAGTGAGCCGTTTTGCCACCCCCTTCCAGTCAAGACATTTTGCCCACTCTGATTTCAATCATTTTATGTCATTTTTCGCTTGATAGTATTAAATTAAAATAAAATATACTTACCTGGTGATAAATTTAGAAAAATCCAATTATAAATTCCATGATATTCCTAAGATTTAGTATTTCCCAGCAAAAATTAGTATCTTTAAATGATTTCCAAAATAGTATTAATTTCAATAGGTACCCTTTAAACCATTGCTCATTAACGGCAGAGTAGGGGAGATCGGGGTTTGTTGGACCAGGAACGTCGCCACAAAATTTGAAGTGGGTGTAGATGGGGGGGTCAACCAGGTGGTCCCCCCACACTCTCATAATGTAAATATTAAAATCCTGCTAATCTTGGGTCCGGAGGGATCTGGGGGGGGGGGGGGCTGGCCCCTCGGGTGGTGACGTCCATGGTTGGGATAGGGGAGATATTTCAATAATGTTCCTTCCGTAGAGTATATAAGGGAAGAATCTGAATATGAGCGGCCCGGCCCGGCTCGACCCGGGGCGACGCTTTTGAGAAGCTCATATCTCTGCAACCGGTCCGATTGACAAGCGGGCTTCTTTGCTGAGTAGTCCCATCCACCCTACCCTGTTTGAGACCAGAGCCGACTCACGTGAGTAACTACAACTGCGCGTGGCGCGCGCTGCGTGAGGGGTGTAGAAAGGTGTTTTGTCTCAAAAGCTCCGCAACGGCTTGGCCGATTGTGTGCACATTTGGTGTGTGGTTATGGATCTCTCAGCCGCCACTTTCCAACAAGTCAGGGGTGGGGTGCCTCTGCACGTGCGCACGTGTGCACCCTTTTTGTCCCCGCATATCAGAAACTACTTGCCCGATCGAATTGAAATTCACCATAGGTACATTTACTTCGCGTTCGCTCGTTCATCGCCAACTGCGGCGCGGCGCCTTACTGGTTCGGTAAAAAAGTTATGGAAGAAAAATGACGCATAACCTCTGGGTCAATAGATTTTACCTCGTGGAGGTCGCAGGACAAAAATGTCACACGGATCTGTGTATTTTGTAAAAGATTCGTGAGTCTGGTGAACATTGGGAAAATTTAGCATTTCCTGGGGATTTATATGCATTTTCATGTTTCCCCAATTACCTCAAATTGAGAGGTCACAAAGTCTACTTTGCCTTAGGTCATCGATATCAAAATCATCCGAAATAGCAGAATTGTTGGTATGTATGACCTGATTAAAAGTAGTTCTGTACTACAAGTCCTGTAAGTTTCCAACTGATCGGTTAAACAATCTGACTGCGGCACGACCTTATATTTTAGGTGTATTTTTAGGTGATCACTAGACTTTACCTAGTGACCTGACCTGAGGAGACCCGAGGTAAAAAATAACAGAATTTGGGCCACGGATAGGCAAACGGTTCTGCCAAAATGGTGGTGCGAAACGTCGTCATTTTCCACTATTTCCGAAAAACCTAAGGGGGAGGGGGCGGGGAGGATATCCGCCCCCTGTTGTTGCGCGTGTTAACGTCTGCCGCACAGATTCCCCCCCCCCACCTAAAAATCCTGGCGATACCAATGTATGGATACACCTAAGAAATTGGAGTAATCAACCTCCTGTATTGTCATGCTCTGCATGCCCAACGTGCTCAACCTGCCGCACGAGTTGGATATAATTACAACAATGATGGGGTAAGTTGAGCAACATTCAACATTTTATTTCGTGTCATTTTTGAAGTATATACGTGGGTTTGTGAAAATACTTGTTTTTTAATTAGGAAAAGTTAATTTTCGGACCCTTCCAGTCTTTTTCGGGTTCTGGCTCGACTGGCTCATTGGATCGACCGACCAGCGTTGATTGTTGAAGCCGTAGTTCCTATTCAATCACAGCATGACATTTGAAACAGTATTGCGGTAAAAAACAACATGACCTTGGACATTGTAATTGGACTCAGTTATGAAAAAGGTGCAAGTACAGAAAGAAGTACGTTGTAGCAATACCAAATAAAATGTTTGCACCTATGGTATGGCGTGAGTTGTTAGGCAAAAACCGGTTAAAGGAAAGAGTTCACCTTCAACATGGGGTTTTGAACTGAAATAGCAGCTTTGTAGACCGTGTTGAGAAATCTCTATCTGCAACTTTTCTTGGCTGAAAAGACTCTCCAGCCGAAGATATTTGACTTTTTGGCGAAGGAATGCGGCGCATATATGATATACCGTACCGTCTGAAAGTGCCAGCACTGCATGGAGCATGCGCAGACCAATAACGCACACCATACAATTAATAATTTACGACCTTCTGTCCTGAATTGGCACGATGTAACAATTTTTGAAAAGAAAAAAAGAAACTGTATTAAAAAATAGAATAAAATCGTATTCTGATAAATTTTCCGAAGGTGAACTATTTCCTTTAACCGGGCATTGGCTGGGGTTTCCAGACCCTTTTCATTGGCTGGGGGGGGGGCATTTTCGCCCCCCCCCCCTGGTTATCTTCGAAACAATGATGGCAGCGAGACGCACAAGGCGGAATTCGAAAGCTGTCAATGAGACAAATCTAAAGCATACTCTAAAGTTCCAATTGAGGTCACATGTCAGGTCACGGTCAGGTCAAAGGTCAAAATCGAGGTTTTTAGTGTATGGACCATACTTTCAATCCAAAGCCTTCGATTGAACCATGCTCACCCAGAGTGCTCTCAAAGGTATAATACACATCCCGTATGAGCTAAAGTGAGATTGTTGGCAAAGATCAAGGTCAAGGTCAGGTCACAAAAGATCAAGGTCAAGGTCACTATGCGCAAAATATATACGAAAGTCATGCAACATATGTTTTATGAGTTATGTTACATGTATACTTCGATAGTGATAGTCATTTTATCATCTGACCTCATTAAGTAAGGTTAATGTCGACTCAGGTCAAGGTCAGGTCACATAAGGTACACATTTGAAATTGATAAATCTAAATACAAAAGGCATGTTTTTAGACCAATTTTTCTCAGAAATACAGTGCTGGCATTATTTGTCAGTATCTGGTGACTAAAAGCAAAACAACGCAATTTCAAATATGACGTCATGAGTTACTCATACTTAGGGAGCCATACGTCAGTCAAAAATAAAGATACTGCTTTAAATTTGGCCTTATTATTTTATACATGTGGTTCCTCCATCATATCCTCGTTTTTTTTTAACGTTTGAAAATGTTGATTTTCAGTTCATTTTTTTATTGTTTTTATTTTTATTTTTGGGGGTAAAAAACCAACATGTTCATAATTCCGAGGAAAAACAATTTGTAGCTCTTGCCATCTGCTATCTTTTGACGTTTTTTATCGCATTTTGCTCATAATATGGCATTTGTGCTCTTTGTTAAAGTTTGGCCGATTTTTCGTCAAACGAAGTTTAAAGTTTTTCGTGTAGTGACGTCACTAAATTCGCTATATTTCGATTGTTTCGACGAAATTGCGTCAATTTTGCACAGAAGACGTACAATTGATGTAAGAGATGGTACCCAAAGTTTCACGTCGATAGCGCTATTGGTTTTTAAGTTATTGCGAAAGTTTGTCAGGGGCGCGAAAAACGCCCCTCCCAGCCAATTGGCGGTTAACTGGCATTTTCCATCAGTCATGCTTACGTATTTTTGCCTTTGTGTGCTATGTTTGGATCTTATCTTGCCCCCCCAGTTATTTTCCTTAAAATAGGCCCTGGAACTTTGTTTCTACGGACTTGTTAACCGAAGACAATCCTTGCTACCAATTTATTCATTATATCATAATCGAAAAAGCAGTTGCAGATGGAATCATAATGCTCGTATACTTATAAGATGGAATAATCCTAATATGGAATCACATCTTGATGTGATGAAATACGCAAAATTCTAAACAGACAATCTGTACGAGTAGTCCTTGCAATTTTGGAAGGGCACATATTTTGAGGAAGAA